>MU833027.1:0-62287 GCA_029204225.1 Diphasiastrum complanatum | reverse complement strand
GCATGTGCTCGAGTCCGAAAGAAGCCAGTGAGAAGCAGCTGCTGGGAGTCTAACCCCAAGTGATATGGTACAGGTAGATGAGACTGACCGAGAGTAAGCATCTCACGAACAAGAAGTCCCAAGCAACGAGCATCAGGATAGGAGACAAAACTGCGAAGTGTATGCGGGCCATCGCGAAAGAGACAATAATACCTCCCCCGTATCTCATAATACAACGGACATCTGAGGAGGAAATGGGCTTCATCTTCCACCTCCTGCAACGAGCACAAGCGACATAGACGACGCTCCCGGGGGATATCACGTGCACGACCGGCCTCAATAGCAAGCTGATGAGAGGAAATGCGCAACCTGCCCAAGAAGATAGCTGAGGCCGTGTGATAGGGGCTGTGAGAGATAGAGCAGCAACAATGGCAAACCAGGAAGGATCCAGAGAGAGGAAGTCTGTCAGGTAATAGCTCAGTCGAACTGCGGGAAGGTGGAGGGAGCTCCAAGTCTGCTGCATGAATCGATGGAATAAATAGCCTCGGATATATGAATGCGTACACGAGGAAGATCCATGATAGAGATGCCTAGATGTCATAAGAGATCAGTACAGGATAGCTTGGCATGGAATCAGCTAGGACAATGTGAAGAGTAGCCGCAGCAGCAACTATGTATCTATCCGGTGAGATGCACGAATCTCCTGAATCCGCTGAAGAAAAGAATAAGGCGGAAAAAGCCCTCAAGGATGATCGGAGTAGTAGCAAAACTCAGCAGCTAGGATATCATGAGGGGGGTGGTAGTTCTTGACACCGTATCATGCGACCCAACATAGTGGCCTGAATGCGGGTAATGCCTGCCCAGTCCCGAAGAGAAAGTCCTGGCAACAAAATCTCGGAGGCATACATCACTGCTGGAACCACCCGTGTGTGAAACAACTTGCATCTAGTAGCAGGATCAAAAATATGATTCATTGTACAACCACGCTCGAACTGGACCAATGCTGAAAGACCGGAGGAAATGTGCACAAATGCAGCCTGGCGGAAACCAAGAAGGGGCGTAGTAAACAGGACTCCCAAGTAAGTATAAGAGGCAACAATGTCGACTTCCTAGCTGTCATAGAAGAATTGATAACTTTGACGATTGGTGTTGAAAATCATGATCTTCGTCTTTTTTAAGTTAACAGAGAGACCCCAAGCAACACAAAACCAATGTAAGACCTGTAAGTGACACTGCAATCCTTCTGGTGAGGGAGAAAGAAGGACAATGTCATCAGCATAAAGCAGAATGGGGATGAGCAAATGAGCCAGCGGGCAACCATCTTCACCTTCTTCACGAATGAGGCGCTCAAGATCATCAATATAAAGTGCAAATACCGGAGGGGATAGTGGACAGCCTTGCTTGACGCCAACAATGCTACGGATGGGAGAAGACAAATCAGTACCCAGCCGAATACGTGCTAGAACTCTCTCATACAGAGCAACCATTGCCGTGAAAATAGAGTCGGAAAAGCCAAGCTGACGTAGTCTGCTGATCAAAAGATGACGGGGAACAATATCAAAGGCCTTAGAGAGATCAAATCAGTCAAGGTACACCCAGGAACCATTTGGCTTGACAAATGCTCCTGCGACTTTTCCAGCAGATGATGAATGATCTTGTTCATCCATATTTGGGAAAGTTCATCATAGTGTACTAAGATGATATTCTCATCTATATTAAGACTTTGGAGGAGCATGAGGAGCATCTCAAGATTGTCTTAGAGTTATTAGACAGGAGAAGCTCTTTGCCAAGGAATCCAAATGTGTTTTCTTCCAAAAGAGATTGGTTTATCTCGGTCATGTTATTTTAGACCATGGGTTGGAAACTGACCCAAATAAAGTCCGTCAGGTTTGTGAATGGCCGATTTCTCAAACCATTCGAGAGGTTAAGTCCTTTTTGGGCTTTATGGGATTTTTTCATAGATTTATCATGGGTTATGCAATAATTGCAGTACCTTTGATAAATGTCCTCAAAGGGGCGAAAAGAACTCGCCGACACAGTAAATATAGTCCTCCAGTTACTTGGACTAAAGAGATGAATCAGAGTTTTGAGAACCTCAAATACTGAGTGTCTGCAATGCCTATTTTACACGTAGTGGATCTTAACAAGCCGTATGCGCTTGAAACGGATGCTAGTGACAATGCTATAAGTGCAGTCCTATATCAAGATGGTAGGCCGGTTGCTTTTGAAAGCAAGAAGTTAGACCCTACTCAAAGGCGATATTCCACCTATGACAAGAAACTTTTTGCAGTTATTCATGTTTTGAAAGTTTGGAGACATTAACCTAGTCAATTAAGCTTTTTTGAGTTCAAATATGAGCTATATTTGTCCTTAATGGATTTGTGTAAGACTGAAAGGTCCTCCAGTCGTATTTGGGTAGGCATCTTGGCAGGTACTTCTAGATCTAGTGGTGACCTTGGAATGCAGGATTCCAAGATTTCTCCGATATTAAGAGACTATTCCATAAGGAAATGGTTAATTTTCTGGAATGGGAAACTGTGTGCCAGAAAATGGTGTCATTAGGCCCCAAATCCTGCACGAATGTCATGACAACCCGTGTGCGGGGCACCCTGGCTTACAAAGAACGCTTGACCTAATAAAAAGGAACTTTTATTGGACAAATTTCACAAATGTGGACAATGCCAAGTAAATAAAGCTGAAAGACTTAAAGGCAGCTGGTTTGTTACTTCCTTTGGAAATTCCCAAAAGAAAATGGGAAAGTATTCCCATAGATTTTGTGGTTGGGCTACCTCGGATGAGGAAGCAAATGATGCTATTTGGGTTATAATTGATAGACTAAACAGAATGGCACAATTCATCCCTACCAGATAGTTTGTCAAAGCTTCTGAACTTGCTAAGCTTTTGGTAGAAAAGTTGTTCAGGTTGTTCGGTTTGTCGAATGACATTGTTATTGATCGGGATTCTAAGTTCACTGGCAAATTTTAGCAAGCGGTCTTTGAGAAACTGGAGACCACCTTAAGTCTAGGGTCTATAGGTCATCCTGAATCGGATGGTCAGACTGAAAGGACGAACCATTCTATGGAACATATGCTTCGTGCATATTTTTCTAGGAGACAGTCGGATTGGAAAGCTAAACATTCTGCAACGGGTTTTAGTCCATTTACTCTGATGTATGGTTTCCAGCCTCGAGTTCCGATCTCCGTTGGCCTCAAAAGCCTCAAGGTTAAAGCAGCAATTGATTTCCTGCATGATATGCAAGAAATGCTACTTATTGCTTGCAACAACGTAAAAATAGCTCAGCATAGAGCCCAATTTTACGCCAATCAGAAGCAACAACCTAGGGTCTATGCGGAAGGGGATTGGGCATATCGTAAAGTCCCAAAAGACTCTAAGGTACTAAAGATTAGAAAATGTCCTAAGTTATCGCCTCTTTATGCAGGGCCTTTCCGAATTGTAACAAACTCAATCGGAATGCCTATCAACTAGACCTTCCTAGAGTTCACCTAGTCTTCCCACATTAGTTGTTTAAAGGACCGACTTGGTGGAAAGGATGAATTGATTCTACAAGATAAGGCAGTACAACTTGAAGACCTGTCATCCTTTGTACCTTTTGAACCACATGCCATTGTTGATGTATGTCAACGTGGACTCAAACCGGCAGGTAACTAAGTACTTGGTTTGTTGGACAGGAAGTTTCAAAGACGATGACATTGAAATTGTGAAATGTTCTAATGCATGTCTGTTTTTTCCCAACTTTGACGTACTATGCTTGTGGAGATTTGTTGCATGGTGATTTTGTTAGAGTTTTTGACATGCATGATAGACCTACAATCATTTTGAGTGATCATATGCATTTGCTCTGCCAGTTTGGTCATAAATTAGTGATAATGGCTGATTGATTTTGCAGAACTGAATTTTACGGAAAAAATATTCCGTAATGACGTTTGATAGTTTATGTCTCCAACTCAGCCTGACAATTGAAGCCAACAATTATAGATACATGGTTTATCTAGCTTCAAGAGCAGAGTTGGAGATTTGGAACATGAAAGTGCTGAATCTCCTAGTGAAAATTCAAGATCATAGAGAATTAGTTATTTTTCATTTTTAGACCTAGCCTGTATAGATTCAATTTTTGGATATGAGTGGTTAGTTGATAAATCGCTGCCTCTGGCTATTGATTTTAAGAAACCTGTTCTCTCTTTCAAGGAGGGTGTCAATGTTTGCTATTCCTGTGGATGTTTCTGATGTGTACCTAAATGGTTGTGATTTTTCAGTAATTCTTAACTCAGTAAATTTAGATCACGAGCAAGCAATGAAAAATCAGATCATAAGTGAATCTGAAGATGTATTTCCATTAGAATTACCTCATGGTTTATCGCCGTCTAGGTCAATAGACCACATGATAGAGTTAATTCCAGGAAGTCAACCTATCTCTAGATAGCCTTATAGGTTTTTTAGGAAAGAGGAGATAGAGATTTCAAGTCAAATAGAAATTTATTTGAGGATGGGACATATTCAGCCTAGTAAGTCACCATGGGGCGCTCTTGTACTTCTGAAAGCGAAAAAGGATGGAGGTTTCCAGATGTGGGTAGATTACAAGGGGTTAAACAAAGTGACTATTAAGAATAAATATCCATTTACCTAGGATGGATGACCTTGTAGATCGCTAAGGTGGGGGTAAATACTTCACTAAGATTGATCTCATGACAGGGTTACCATGGGATCAAGATTGACGAGGATAAAATCAAGATAGTGGTTGATTGACCGATTCCGCAAATTGTGAAGGTAAATCATTCTTAGGATTTATAGTTTTCTTATGGAGATTTGTTGAGGATTACGCCAAAGTAGCGGCACCGCTCAATAATCTGACAAAAGGGATTGTTAACAAAAAGAAAAAAAGGAATCAGATTAGTCTGCCTGTTGTAGGGAATGAGGAACTAAATCAGAGTTTTGAGAAACTTTAAGACCCTAATTGTTTCGGCTCCCATTTTACAGATTGCAGATCCAAATCTATCTTACGTTGTGAGAATTGACGCAAGTGATAGTGCAATTGGAGCAGTTTTATTACAAAATGGCCGCTAGCGTTTGAAAGCAAGAAATTCATTGGTCCTCAATTGCGTTATATTACGCAAAAAAAAGAATTATTTGCAGTTATGCATGCACTTAAATCTTGGAGACACTACTTGTATGGTAGTAAGTTTATAGTGTATACGGATCACCAGCCTCCTGAGTACTTTTGTAATCAGCATGATCTTTGGGAGAGGAAAGCCTGATGGGCCGAATTGATGCAAGAATTCGACATGAAATTCGTTATATAAGCTCTAATCAAATTGCGATTGCTCTTAGTCAGATTGGTGAACTCAACGAATTGTCTTTCACCCAGATTTCTACGGATCTATATCTTTCGAAAATATGAAAATGATTCTCATTTTGGTCGTATTTGGAACATTGAAATACAAAATACAAAGAAAGATAAGAAGATTGTGGAATAGTTTACCATTCGAGATGGATTGTTATTTCGTAATGGGAAAGTTTGTGTACCAGAGGACGATGAGCTCAAACGTAAGATTTTGATTGAGTGTCATGACATACCCTGTGCAGGACATCTCGGTATACACTGGACTCCTGACTTGGTCAGAAGAGAGTTTTATTGGTGAATAAGCCCAGATCTTTGTTGAAGGATTATTTCGGTTGTATGAACTGTCAAGTGACATTGTTAGTGATAGAGATCCTAAGTTCACAGGTCACTTTTGGTCACACTACTGGAAGCTTCTCTTAGTTTTAGTTCTACTGATCATCTTGAATTAGATTGCTAGATGGAAAGAACTAATCAGACTATGGAAGACATGCTGAGGACATTCCTCTGATTGAGTTTGCATACAATAGTAGAAGCATTCTGCTACAAGTTATAGTCCTTTTATGCTTATGTACGGTTTTCAACCTAGATTTGTTAAGATCCAGAAGGTTGCGGAATTCTTGCATGATATGCAAGACATGCTGCAAGTGGCTAAGGATAGTATTCGCAGTGCTCAAGATAGAATTAGGCACTATGCCAATCTTAAGAGATCTCCCAAAGATTTTAAAGCTGATGACTGGGTATATTTTAGAATTCCAAAAGATTTTAGGACATTAAGTATTGGAAAGCATTATAAACTCCCGATTTTGTAATTCTTTAGCTTACGAACTAGATCTTCAAGGAAAATCTACTGCACACCTAGTGTTTTATGTAAGCCGATTGGTATTAATTGTACATAAAGATGATACAGTTGGCTCTGATGAGGATTTATCCCATTTAGAAGATTTGCCGCTTAGTGTACCTTCGGAACCTAAGAAAGTGCTTAGAACCAAAGATAAACAATTGAGAAATCGTTCTATCTCTGAGTGCTTGATTAGGTGGAAGGGTCGCACTGAGGATGATGACTCGTGGGAGGGAGTTGGAAGCATAAAGAAGAACTTCCCTAACTAAGGACAAAAGTAGTTCAAGAGTTGGCATAACCCTAGTCTTGGATACACGAGTTATGAACGTAGCCACGGCTGATCTAGATTTAGTCTATGAAAGCATCACATAAGCAAGACTTAACCCTAGAAAGCAGGAGAGAGAAAGCTTAAAGAGACTAAAGAAGGAGATCATATCATAAGCCAAGTAACAAATGACACAGAATCCCTACTTATAGCCAAGAGAAAGCCCTAAAAGGAAGTTTCCAATGGCTAGGGCCAAAGTGAGAGGGAAAATAGTGCGCCCTCCAAGAAGGCCCCCACTCTCAGTAATATGACCAAATAACCAATATAGTGAATCATAGGGCCCAAGGCCAATAATATGGTCTAAATGTCAATAATAGGGCCCAAGGCCAACCATATAGTTTAAATGTCAAATAATGAATAAAAAAGGGCCCAAAGCCTGCTTATGCATAAAGTAAAGTAAATGTAAATGGACATGGCGAATGTAATGAGCCAAGTCCATAACTCTCCCCGACACAAAAATAAGACCCAACTGCCATAAAGGACTGGATCAAGTAACAGCAAGCCCTGGAGGATCAACTGGAACAGCATCTGGTGTAGTAACAACTGGAGCAACACACTCAGACCAGCCACATACGTGCTGCTCAGACAGCTAAGAATGCAGAGGAATCAACAAGTGTGGCAAGAGCACGAGCCTGATCCGCAAGTGACGGTGTATGATAAAAGACATCAATAGGCTCCCATGTGGCCTCCTCAACAAGACGACCATCCCACTGGACTAGGAACTGAATCTGCCGGCGGCGTCGACTATGATGCAAACGCACCTGAAGGATAGCAGCAGGTAATAAAGGAAAGAGATCCGGTGCAGTAGGAAACTCAGCATCACGAGGAGCATCATCCTCAATAGCAGCACGTAATAAACTGACATGGAATATATCACAGGCACGTGTGGAAGCAGGAAGCTGAAGACGATATGTAACTGGACTAAGAACCTCCAATATACAATAAGGCCCATAATAACGTGGTGCAAGCTTCTCAGTAGAAGCATGGCCCTGAATAAAATGATGACGTGCAAACCGTAGGCGTAGATATACCATATCACCAACATGAAACTCAACATGACGTCGATGACGATCAACTGAAGCCTAATAACGCTGCTGGACCTGCTGCAAATGGGAACTGGCCTGGAGAATAAGCTCGCGAGCACCTGATAGAAATGAAGACAGTGTCACAGGTGTATCCTCGGGAGGAAGAGGAATACCAGGTAAAAGAGGTGCATAACCATGAGATAATAAAAATGGTGCAACGCCGGTGCTGGTACTAACAGAGCTGTTATAGCTATACTCTGCCAAACATAAGTGCTGATCCCAATCCTTCCCTGAAGGAGTAACAAAATGGTGCAAATAATCCTCAAGGATCCTGTTAAGGACCTCAGACTGCCCATCAGAAGTAGAATGATAAGCAGACCCCATAAAAAGCTGTACATCCAATATACGCATAAGCTCTGTCCAGAACAATGATGTAAACTTACTATCCCGATCAGAAAGGATAGTACGAGGAAACCCATGTAGGCGAAATATCTTTGAAAGGAACAAGCGTGCACACTGCTCTGTTGTGATAGTACTGCGGACGGGTATGAAATGTGCCTGTTTCGAGAACCTGTCAACTACCACCATACATGAATCGTGACCACGACGGGTGCGGGGAAGGCCAATGATGAAGTCCATAGAAATATCAGTCCACTGGCGGTGAGGAATAGGCCAACTCTGAAGCAAACCAGCGGACTTAGCACGAGAGTACTTATTACGTAAGCAGAAAGGACATGTACGAATAAGTACAACAAGCTCTTTCCTAAGGGATGGCCAGTAGAAATGATCCTTAAGACGAGCATAAGACTTCTGAAAACCAAAATGACCCCCAACTGGGGACGAATGAGCATCCGACAACAACTGAGAACGGATACCCAAAGAACTAGGAATACAAAGAGAACCATAATGATAAAGACGGTGGTCAACAATGGAATAAGCCTGATGAGGTGAAGACGACATAGGTGGAGCAGAACTATAAACATCACGAAAATCAGAACATGTAAGATAAGCAGATGGAAGATCATCAAACCAAGAAGGGATCGTGGCAACAAGGGTATTCAATAAAGCAGGAAGTCTAGACAATGCGTCAACAGCAGTGTTAGCACGACCAGGAAATAGAAAAATCAAAAGATTGTAAAAACTGCAACCAACGAAACTGACGATCACTAAGATCACGCTGGGAGAAGAGATAATGTAAGGACTGATGATCAGTAACGATATCAAAAGGAACACGGTACAGGTAATGGCACCACTTCTTAAGAGCATAGATAATGGCAAGAAGCTCTTTCTCATGGACAGAATAACGTTGCTCGACTCATAAGCAATAATACACTGAGACTGACGAAGCAAGGCACCCAAACCAACATTACTAGCATCGGTCTCAACAATAAATTTCTGATCAAACTGTGGTAAACACAAGACAGAGGCCTCCACAATAGCACGACGAAGAGTGTCAAAGGCGAACTAACAATCAGAAGTCCAAACAAAAGCACTAGACTTCTTCAAAAGGGCATGAAGAGGGGCAGCCACAGTGGCAAAGTGAGGAACAGGACGACGAAGGTGAGTAGCGAGACCAAGAAACATACGAACATGGTGGACATCTGTGGGAACAGGCCAATCAGCGATTGCCCGAACCTTATGAGGGTCCAAACGAATACGACCATCACAAATGAGAAATCCTAAAAACTCAATCTCAACAACAGCAAAGGAACACTTAGAAAGTTTAGCAAACAACTGGTGATGAACAAGCAATTGAAAAACAGATGAAAGATGTAACACATGCTCATCAAGAGTCTTACTAAAAACAAGAATATCATCAAAATAAACTAAAACACAACGACCAAGGAGAGGACGCATGATGTTATTCATCACATTCTGGAACGTAGGTGGACCATTATTAACACCAAAAGGAAGAACACGAAACTCATACAAACCAAGATGGGTACGAAACGCAGTCTTGTGTTCGTCCGAAGGATGCATCCTAATCTGGTGATAGCCGGAACGTAAGTCTATCTTAGAGAAAAGATGAGAGGTGCCTAACTGGTCAAAGAGATCATCCATGTGAGGAATAGGATACTGGTTACGGATGGTCAACTTATTGAGGGCACGATAATCAATGCAGAGGCGTTTGGAACCATCTTTCTTACTGACAAGGAGAACAGGGGCACCAAAAGGACTAGGAACAATAAGGCCCTGATCTAGTAAAGCAGTAATCTGAAGCTCAACC
Organism: Diphasiastrum complanatum; assembly: GCA_029204225.1. NCBI lineage: Eukaryota > Viridiplantae > Streptophyta > Lycopodiopsida > Lycopodiales > Lycopodiaceae > Diphasiastrum > Diphasiastrum complanatum. The sequence continues at coordinate 52,534 of MU833027.1, read as the reverse complement.
TCATCACGCTCAGACTTAGACATACGGTAAGGAGACCGGGAGGGAGGAGCAGAACCAAGACGCAAATCAATATGGTGGTTCACATCACGTATTGGTGGTAACGTCGTAGGTTCTGAAAAGACAAATGCATACTGATGTAATAAGTCAGAGATCACCTGAGGAACAGCTGCTGGAGGAGAGGTAGTCACTGGAGAATCTGCTGCAGCACGCTGAACACATAATAAAGCTGCACAATGAGCCTTAGGTAGGCTGCGGATAAACTGCTTCCCGCTGATTAGCTGGAAATCTGCCTGAGAATCAATACCAGCAAGTGAGTGGGTCACTGCATCATGAACAAATGTCAATATCTGTTGAGCCAGGTCCAAAGTAACCGCTCCCAATGAAGCAAACCAATCAGCACCAAAGATAAGGTCATACCGCTCCAGAGGAATGATATAAAGATCTGCCTGTCCAGAAAAATCACCAATGCGGTAGGATAATCCCTGAAACATCTGAGAACTAGGAAATGAGTGAGAACTGGCAACCTCGACTGTGAGAGGCTGTGGAGCAGGAATAGGTGAAGCACGTATCCGGCTGAGAACATAACTGCTGATAAAGGAATGAGTGCTGCCGGTATCAACTAAAGCAATATACTTACGACCAGTAATGCGCACACGTAGCCGAATGGAGCGAGGACCGGGGCACCCTATCCAGGTAGCATAAGCAAGCTGAGCATGGCAAGTAGCAGGAAGTAAATCAGTAGAAGGCTCAGGAGATAGATCAGGCTCATCAGATATATGAATGTAGATATCGGACTCATCTGGGGTAGTGCCCTCATGGTAGAAAACAGCAGTAGAAGTAGGCAGGGGCTGGCGGCAATCACGGGCAATGTGGTCAGGACTCTTACAACGAAAGCAAAGACGCTTCTGCTAAATGTCAGCGAACTCTGCAGACGTGTAACGTCGGACAAAAGCAGGATGAGGAGGCGGAGGGCGAGGAGCGGGAGAAGTAAGAGAAGAGGTCGGGACGACAGTGGATGGGGCAGATGGGGCCGGAGATGGTAGAGGTGAAAGAGATGGACGGGGTCGGGAAAAGCGAAAGGGAGCAGAATCAGGGTACTTATGCTGTAAAGTACTAGCAAGGGACATGGCCTCAACAAGTGTGGGTGGACGGAAAGAAGAGACATCGTATCGTAGAGCACCACGAAGTCCAGCAATGTAGCGAGAAATAAGCTCGGTGGGCTGAAGATCTGTAAAGAGGTAGGAAAGGTCCATAAACTGATCTGTATAGGAAGAAAGATCACCAGTATGAGTAAGACTACGGAATATATCACGCTGGCGGCTCAGCCACTGAGGGTCAATCATAGCATGACGAAGATCACGACGAAAGGTAGGCCATAACTGGAGACCGTCCCGATCAGGGTCAAGTCGGTAGACCCGCCACCAAGTGGCAGCACGTCCATCTAAATGTAAGGCGGCTAACTGGATCTTCTGAGGATCAATCTTAGGGTAAATCTGAAAATAAGTATCAAGCTTTGCAAACCAATTCTCTAACAAGTTCCCGTCAGAGGAACCAGAATAGGTGGCAAGCTGTACCCGATCACGAAAATCTCAAGCAAAATGTGGCTCAGGAGCTAGATGTCGTGGAAAATGTGACTCAGGAGCTGTAGGACGTGGAAAACCGGGTGGTGGGTTAGGTGGAAAATGAGGCCCACCGCCAAAGGAAGTAGACGAGGATGGAAGTCCAGATGGAGACCCAAATGATGAATGAACAGGGGCTTTGCCAGGTCCATGTGGCTGTAAGGAATCAATCTGTGACTGCATAGTGGCAAAGCCGGTCTGTAGAGTGGTAAAACCGGTCATCATTTGGTCGAAACGACTACTGAGGAGAGTAAGAGAGTCACGCATATCAACAAACTGTTCATCTAAAGGTCCGGAATGACTCGCAGGTGTAGTGGGTGAGCTAGCCATGAGGAAGAAAAAGTAAGCGAGAAAAGAAATGTGCTAAACAATTGGACGAACTGAAGGAGAGGACATAAGTCGTCATAACAGGCACGCCAATGAAAAGACACAATAGAACTTGCGATGTAAGATGAACGGAAAGGACAACTAAGTAAGAAATACCTCGTAACCGCAACCGGAAGTGAGCTAAAAATGAGCGGCGATATGTCGAGGTACCGGGCAGCCTCCAAAAAAGATGCTAAGGGCCCGACAACGTGGAGTAAACGGTGGGTAAAAGTATGGGAAACAATAATGAACTATGGGGCTGGAAAGGGAGCAGCCAAGGAAAGGAAGTGATAACAAAAATGAGGTATGGGCAGCGAGGAAACAAGGCTGAAAAATCAGAAATCGCCCTTCAAGGGTAAAAAAAAGTTTGCGATAAAGATGGGGAGCAATCCCGATGCGCGATGAAGTTGGGTGGGAGTGGCTTTCTAAGCATCTAGGCGTGTTTGTATTGTCCGGGGTAGGGTTGCGAACACAGACAGCAGTGTAGGAGGGTGAGCTGAAATTGAGGCGGATGTAGGGCGCCAGCTATGGTGGAGTGTGGGCGTCCAAGAGAGGTAGTAAACGGCAAAAAAAAAAATTGGATCAAAAAGATGGGTTGGTAGGGCGCTAGGAGTGACTGATGGAAGGTGGCGAATAGGGACAGCAAAAAGCGGAAATTTTCAGCAAAGGAAGGAGCAGTGGGGCGCTGGTCATCAAGCATGAGGGCGCCCAATAGGGCAGCAAATAGGAGGCAGTAGGGCGCCCAAAATAGGGGAGGAAAAAGGCTGAAAATGCAGCAGTAGGCAGCCAGCAAGAGGGGCTAGAAATGGGCAGGTGGCCAAGATGGTCACCATAAGCTTAATCCTAGCTGCACATTTTGGTTGGATGCTTTTCCGAATGGATGTTTCTAATGCATTCTTTAATGGTTATTTGGAGGAGGACATCTTCATGGAGCAGACCCAAGGCTTCATCAAGCCATTAGAGAAGTTCCCATAGTTAGAAGGGCCGTTTGTCAAGAGTTTTTTTTTTTGCTTTTTATGTCCATGTGGCCCAATCAGTTTTGACATAGTGGCTTCTATGTAACATAACTTGTCTGACCCGGAAAACACAATTCATATTTGAGAAGATTTGAAGTTTTGGTCCAGTAGATTGGAAGCGGTGGGCGCCTGTCCTCCTCCGATCCATTGTGAAAATCTGCAAGACAAGTGTGGAGAAATGCTGAAGATCCGGCTGAAAAATGGTGAAGATCCAAGCTGAAGATGGGTGGCCTCCTGTGAGAGAAAAATCTGCTCAATGGAGATGCTCAGGAAAGTGCTCTGATACCAAGTTATGAACGTAGCCACGGCTGATCTAGATTTAGTCTATGAAAGCATCACATAAGCAAGACTTAACCCTAGAAAGCAGGAGAGAGAAAGCTTAAAGAGACTAAAGAAGGAGATCATATCATAAGCCAAGTAACAAATGACACAGAATCCCTACTTATAGCTAAGAGGAAGCCCTAAAAGGAAGCTTCCAGTGGCTAGGGCCAAAGTGAGAGGGAAAATAGTGCGCCCTCCAAGAAGGCCCCCACTCTCAGTAATATGACCAAATAACCAATATAGTGAATCATAGGGCCCAAGGCCAATAATATGGTCTAAATGTCAATAATAGGGCCCAAGGCCAACCATATAGTCTAAAGGTCAAATAATGAATAAAAAAGGTCCCAAAGCCTACTTATGCATAAAGTAAAGTAAATGTAAATGGACATGGCGAATGTAATGAGCCGAGTCCATAACTACACGGTACTCCAGTACGCAAGATTATTAGTTATGCCTCATTATTCCAATGAGGGCCCAAACACATTAGTGGAACTAGTGCATGGGTTTAGGGCAGCTATAGGCATGTGTAGAGTATCAATAGTAATTAAAAGCGCTTTTGGGGATTTACCTAGCTTCCATTGGCACATGCACAGGTGAGGTTGGGGCCTATATATCCTAGTAGGAACTTGCCCTCCTACCACTCCATTGCTCGGTTTTCATTACCAGTTTCCTCTATCTACACTTGCATCCTATCTCGTGGCTCGGAGGTGATACTCCCTCTGTGTATGGAAGCCCTAACTATGAAGATGCTAAGATGAGGTAAGTGTTGCCTATGTATACCTCTCCTCATCCAATGGGAATAATTTGACTCTCTAAATATATGTGATAAGGCAAAGGATAAAGTATGACTCCATTTGATGAGATATATGGTGTTCACACATCCCCTATGGATTACAAATTTTTTTAAAGAATTTACTTTGGTTTACCTTACCAAATGATCCCATTGTTGCTCCCATGCCTCGACACCTTTTAGATATCTCGTTACTTTTAGTACTAACAAGAATGACTATGTCTAATGTGAGCTATTATATGTAGCAAATCTCTTTCATCTGAACTCATCATGGTTCATTTTCTTACGTTCCAAGTTGTACGAGAATTATTCAATAGTATATTTTGGGCGTAAATAACTCGACTATTAGGGGTGAGCTAAGATATGTTGTTGTAGGGAAAATAATCGAACTTAAAAATTCGATCCTGAAAATCCACCAAGGATCTTCTCCTTTGAAGCTTGTTGAAGAAAATATGGACATCATGAGAGAGTCCTCATGTGAACTCTTTTGCTGGAAATTCGAGCTTTCATAATTTTTTTGTGTTTTCCAAGCATAAGAATATACAATTTTTTTAGGATGCTCATTACCAAATGATTTGAGCCTGAGCATTGAAATCCAACACTCGCCCTTAATGTGGATCCTGAAAAATTTCGATCCTCAGATTTAGCAGGTTGTTAAATCTGAGATGATGTTCCTTTGTCAGTGCCTTGGTGAAGTAATCTACTGGCTGTAATTTTGTCCTGCTATAAACTAAACAAATCTCCTTGCTTTGCACTTTTTCTCTAAGATAGTGATACCTTATTTCAGTATGCTTACTTCGAGAGTGAAATCTCCGATTTAGAGATAGTGCAATGGTACTTTGATTGTCACAGAAGGTCGTTGGATGTGACAGATGAGTTCGATATCTGCAAGTAGGTTCCTCAACCAGATTGCCTCCTTGGTAGCATTTGTGGCAGCTATGTATTCCGATTCTGTGGAAGATAATGCTACTGAGGTCTATATCAGTGTCCGATTCTTCCGTTCTGCTACTCCATTTGACTGAGGTGAGTAGCTCGTGGTGAATTGTTGGAGTATTCCACAGGCCTTACATAATTCCTTGAACTCGGTGGAGATGTATTCTCCCCCTCCATCTGTACGTTGAGCTTTTATTGTTCTCTGGGTCTGGTTTTCTACAGATGCCTTGAACTGCTTGAAGAATTTGAAAGTCTCGGATTTATTCTTCGAAAAGTAAGTAGCAGTTCGCCTAGAAAAGTCATCAATGAAAGTCAGAAAATAAAAGGCTCCCCCTGTGGAAGGAGTCTGCATTGGGCCACAAAGGTCACCATGTACTACATCTAGCAAATCTCTAGAAGTATGAACAAAATCTGAAGTAAATGGACTTCTAGCATGCTTGCTGATAATACAGCTTTCACATGGAGAATTTGATTTGCTAATAGAAGGAAGATCTAGCACTAAGTTCTGATTTGACATTTCTTGAATACTCTTCAAATTTAAATGGCCTAGTCTGAAATGCCACAACAAATGATTTGATTCAAAAGTAGAAATAAGAGCTTGACTACTAGTAGAATAACAGTGACTTAAATTGTAAAGGTAGCCACATCTTCTACCATAAGCTAGGACTTTCCTAGACTTGTCAAGAATAGTGCAGCCTTCAGTATCGAATTCGACCCTACGACCAAAATCAGTGATTCTGCTTACAGAAAGCAGATTTTTGGTAAGGTTCGGAATGTATAAAACATTGGACAACAACTTAACAGCACCTCTCTGAAATTCGACCCTGACTGTTCCTTCACCTTCAATGGAGTGAGTTGAGTTGTCTCCAAGTTGGACAACTTTAGAATGGGTGAAAGGCTTGTAGTCTTGGAACCAATCCCGATGATGGGTCATGTGTTGAGTTGCTCCAAAGTCCAGGTACCAGGAATCGATATCCTGAAAATTTTCGACCCTGGTCATAAAGGTAGCTTCATCCTCCTCTTCATGCTGGATCGAGTGACTAGTTGAGGCAGCATTTGCTTGTTGTTGGAACTGCTGCTTCTTGTCAATCAAAGAAGAGCTAGAAGTAGAATCCATTCTAGTATAGTATCGATATTGTTCGGAAATGCGGCAGTTACCAGTAAAGATCGAGTTCAAGATTAATCAAATATTACAATGCGCAATAGAACAAAACAGTAGTGGAACAAACTGAACTCAGATTGATATCAGAAACATAAGTACAATGTATGAAGCTGGGCGCAAAAGAACTGTAGGCGCAAAACTGCTTCAGCTGAGTTCGTTGATCGCTAGCTAATGCACCTAACTGAAAACTGAACTCAACTATTTACAACAAAACGCCTGCAGGATGACAGCCTGATCAGTGCGTTGACTCCAATGCAGATCTTCCTTGATGATTGGAAGTCAGATGATCAGTACATTGAAAGCTGACATTAATCTACTTGATTAACTACACTTGTCCTGCAGTAGGCAGCCGTCATTTTTGTCAGAGGGTTATGTACAGAGATAGGCGGCCTGTCAACGTCGCGACGTGGGTCGGATTTCCGAGTTGACAGTACAAAGGGTCGGAATTTATACACTAGGTCGGATTTATACAAAGGGTCGGATTTATACCACGGTCGGAAAAATTAGACCCGATCCGATCCGATCTAGAGTCAAAGACACCCGGATTACTTAGACCCGATCGGAACCGATCCAGGGTCAAAAAATCTCTCTTTGACAAGAAAGACATTGGGTCGGAAAATATGCTTGGGTCGGAAAAATTTGATCCTGAAATTTTCGATCCTTTGCTGGAAATTCGAGCCTTCATAATTTTTTTGTGTTTTCCAAGAATAAGTATATACAAGGTTTTTCAGGATGCTCATTACCAAATGATTTGAGCTTGAGCATTGAAATCCAACAAGTTAGACATGCATAAGATGATCCTAAGTAGCAAATGCACAAAATCTTTTTGCTTTGTATAATGCAAGCAAACCGAGATGTGCCTAAATTTTGGATAGAAAGATTCAATCCTAATTAGAGGGTGAAATGGATAATGCATCCTTATCTTTAAGTAGTCCTCTACAGACTCCTTAACTCAACTACAAATTGTAAAATTTGTGCTTTGCTATCATGTATGAAAATCTAAAACAAGCTTAAAGCACCATCCCAACTTCAAATCCGGATCTCTTCTGATCACCATAGAATTGCAGTACTTCAAAGATTTTGCAATGAAGATACATGCATAGGATTGTCCAATCTCATTTTTTCAGACATTTTGTTTGATAAGCATTTTTGTTTCAAAGTATGAATGAGTAATATTATTTTAGGACCTCAAGCAATCCTACTAAGGTAGAACCAAGAAGCAATTACCAATAGATTAAGTCAGAGGACATTGATATTTTTTAAGTCATTCTTTTGAGTAAGTATGAACGATGGACATTAATGTGTTGTCTTCAGCCTAACTAATAGCCCAACAAAATAATATGAGTGCAACCTTTCAAGATTATCTTGATAAGCATGTGGAGTATTTCTTGAATATACAAGATGAAAGAAAATCATGTGATTCACCAAGAAGGATTTTTGGAACTGAGAAAGTACAAGTTGTGTTAGATTAGTGTGAGATCCTCCTTGTACAATTGGTTATTTTAAACGCCTTGTGTCTAAATATGGCATACTACTGGATCCTTAAAATGTTGAAATCATAAAAATAGGCCCATTTACGAAGATGTGCAAAGAGATGAGAAGATTTCTTGACTAAACTAATCATTATGAAAATTCACGACTACATCAACTTTGAAGGAAAATTGTCTCGCAAGTTGCTGAGTATCAACTTTGTTTCTGAAAACTGAATGTGATGGTTTCCTTAATACTTTTGACCTTTACTTATGACTTTAGTCAAAGCTTGAAAGTGGATAGGTAGATATTAAATAACATCCCCATACCGTGCATTGATACCAAGCATATTCCTCGTCATTTGGTCCTGAAATAAATCAAGTTAAGCCAAAGGTCATGACCATACACACTTTGTGAAAATGTATTCATGCTAGGCATTTTGATAGCTAAGAGGCAATAACAAACAACCATGAGCTTACCTGTAGTTTGAACTTTTATTGTCTTGAATGGCACATCATTAGGTCCTTTTATATAAATCCTTCTTGGGTCCACACTGACAATAACAGCCTATAAAGTTGAATCAACAAGTATTCAAACATTGGCTACAAACATTTTCTACTCTGAAAGTGAACATCTCACAGTTTTCTTTTCAATAAGCGTTAGTAGAAAAAACATGCTTGAATGATTGTTCATCACTCGTTGACAAATCATGCACAAAGACAACAAAATTTTGTATTATTACTAGTAAAGCATTCTCAAAACCCTTTATGGCATCAACATTGACCACCTTTTGGTAGATTGTGGTATAACAAACAACACGTCTTTTGTTGTTATTTTCCAAGGAGATGGAAGTTTTTCTTTATTGTTCTCTTTACTATGTAGCAACATAAAACGTACTTGTAGAAGGCACATGAATTAACTCTTCAAATATTTAGACGCAACAAAGGACAATTTAGCTACCTCCTTGAATCAAATACAAGAACTTCCTACTTCAAATTCATGTATGTGGGCTTTCATGTGACACACAATGTAGTCCAAAACAATGCAGGCTTATTCTTTGCAGGTTGGTTATCTAGAGGACCTTAGACATCAAAGATGCTATTGTTATAACATGATCACCCAAAAAATAGTAGCTTAAGAGCAAGTTATCTTTTGTGGTTGTTTATTGTACTTAGGAAGTGAACAGGCACATCATGCATAGACTTCAGCAAAAGTCTCAGCTTGAACCAATGGTAGTTATTTTCTCCAGCAGGCGTCAACAACTATCTTTGCCAATGTCATAATTTGTGTGATTTTGGGCTTTTTTATATTTTAAACCAAATCTCAAATTTAAGTATTTTCCAAAGCCGACCATTCTACAACCACTCCAATTGTTAGTAGCCTTATAAAATGCTCCCTTTTGTTCACCAAAAAGAAAGAAATCAACTCGTCCCCAAAATGACTTTCAACCAATCATGTCACTCCACGTAAAAATTGCTCTTTTTCAATTGCTCAAGACATAGTTTTCCATCTAGTTTTTAATTATCTCTCAACTGGAAATGACGCTGAATTTCCCGAATTTTTGCATTTCACATGTTGATTCCTTCCAACTATTTCTAGTCAAACCAGCCGACAAATAGTCCAACAACAATCAACTATTGTTCTCTCCTCAATTCAATCAAATCAAAAGAACGTAATCCTTCACCATCTACCATTATCACTTGGATGCTAAGCAAAAAGTTGTTGGTGAGTTTCAAGTAAAACACTCTCCAAGTAAGTATGAGGCTTTCTTCAAAGAAACATTTTAAATACATCTTTCTCACAACCTTTCTCATATCATGGATCAATTCAAACTTCAAAGCCAAATCATAAAAGGTAGTGACATCCTCAATTGTTGCTACACTATGGTTATATGTCAAGAAACAACACAAGTGTTGAGAAAATAAGAATGATTACACTCTATGGAATAACCACATCCTAGTAGATCATGTGTTGGTCGTAAAGCCATTTTCTTGAAGAGGCAGAGGGAGAAAGTTCTAATTGAATTTTCTTGCTTGTCCTTCATTTTCTTTTAGGGGAACTGTATAAAAGGTTGGAAGTATGCCGTTTTATGAATAGTAGGCTGTTAAACATTTGCGAACTGAGGGAAGCCATTTGGAATCATGAGCTATTGTGAGCGATTATCAATCTTAATGCTAGTTGAGTCCCAAACTCATGGATGATGAGTGAGGATAAGGACGAACTTGTGAAAGACAACTTAATGGCCTACTTTATAAATAAATGGTGAATAATATATGGAAATCATGACTTGGATAAACGAGCTAATTCTTCTCTCTAGAACTTGGATCCAACATGTGGTTGAAATTCAGCCATAGATAACATGTAAACAATCCTTGATTTGAGCTACCAAAACCGTTCATGGTATCAGGGACAAATTTAACATTGTAATAGTAATGTTCTAATACTAATCTACGTATAGGCAAACTCTAATTGTTAACTAGTTAAAGAGACTGATTAGTCAAACTAACTATCTATATTAAACCTTTTTTGCTTACTAAACTATCAATAAATTTTCCAACCATTAGTGTGTTTTCTTTAAAACAAATAACAAATTGTCATCTGGGTTGTGGATTGACAATCCAAAATGTGTGTTTCAGATTGTTTTTGTAGCGGATCATGATCCCTACAATCGTGCTTTGATTGTAAGTGTGAATTCAACATCTTCTTATTACTAATCAAAGTAGAGGGGACTGTTCTTATTGAATTAAAGCAGATCATGTAGATGCTGAATGTTGCACTAAAAAGTATGCACAAAGCACTAGAGAGACAGAAGGCAATTTAAATCGATTTCCAAGTCAATCTTGAAGGCAATCGACAAATTCTTTGAGTGAAAATTGAGAAGAGGAATTCAAGTGAGAATTGGTGGTTTGTAGATTTGGGTGCATTCTCTTATAGGACTTCATATATTGAGTGTTTCTCCTCATATGGAAATGTAGACAACAAAAACAAAGTGATTTCTTGGTGATGTTGAGGGATTTGGTGATATCGCAATTTGGCTTAAAGAAGGAGAAATGGGATGATTCATAATGCATCATATGTTCTAAAACTTGCGAGAAACTTGTTTTAATCTGATTCATGGGACTGCATAAATGAGCAAGATGCGAAGGTTGAGTTTTACAAAGACAAGGATAGAAGAAGTAGCTGCTAAAATGGATGATATGAGGTTATCCCACAACAAATTCTTGATTAGTTAAAGGCTACTGGATTCCCACTGGAACCCGAGAGAGCTTTTGGTGCGGCTGTGTTGGCATTTGATCCCTTGTCAAGTGAAAAAGAGGCCGATTTACTATCAAAAACAAAGAAGCTACCATCTATCAAAGACTTGAAGCTGCCAAAGTACACGAGCAGTTGCTACGTGAAGTACTGATGCCATTGAAAATTGGCTCTAGAAATGGGAGAAAGATATTTAGATGTGTGGAATTGGAAATGACGATCAAAAGATTGTTGAGGCTACTTATCGTCTTCAACCTTCAAGTTAAAGATGCTAATCTAGTTCCAGTCACTTGGGAGGCTTTCAAATGGATATTCATGGAAAACTTGGTTCCATGGATGAAAAGACTAGGCAATGTAGGCATGGACCAGTTTGAAACAAGGCAACATGTCCATATAGGAATATGTGGGCAAGTATCAAGAGACCTTGATGCGGATACTTGAAGAGGTACTGATGTTTTCATAGGTATTCCATTTTGTCGAGGGATTGTGTGAGAGTCTTATGTTACGAGACCATAACTGTACCAACCCAACAGTACTTCTAGGTGCAGCCAACCATCGGAGGTAGAGGACAATGTGAGTCAGTGGCATGCATGCATACCATACAGTAGGTATGAGGGCCAGTAATGCCCATGCAGACACATGCATGACAGTAGGGGGCCATGCAGTCCTTTAATAGTGGACTGGGACTCCTCATGTATCAGTAATTCATGCATGCAACATGAACGGTGGGTGTCAGCAGCAACTACCACCTACCGCATGCAAACTCACACTGGACTAGGAGGGGCAGTCCATAAGAGAGTGCGTTGGCTGCGTGGATCAGACTAGCTTTGCCTTCCCTATGGTTATGTTGTTCCTACACTTTAGGCCTTTCGTGAGAAAGGAGCAGACTCATAGCCTCTAGAAGGTGCCACAGATGGCACGAAACTTGATGCAAACCACCTACAATCTACAGCTTGAACAAGCTGCACCAATGCAGATTGAAGAGCTGGACCAAGAGGAACCACGAGATGCTCACCACCTTACAGAATGAGTCTCGAAGAGATGAAAAGCATGATTGAGGATTATCTTACCAAGGGGCAGATAAGGCCTAGCTTTTCCTCCTTTGCCTCTTTGATTAATCTTGTTAAGAAGAAGGATGGGTCTTGGAGGACATGCGTGGATTATCGAGGCTTGAACAAGTATCCTATGCCACGTATTGATGATCTGTTAGACGCCCTTCATGGTTCTACCTTGTTTAGCAAGATTGATTTGAAGAGTGGATACCATTAGAGGAGGGTTCATGAAGACGATCCAAATAATGATTGCCTTATCAAACTCGTTTTGGTCATTATGAATTCTTCGTAATGTCTTTTGGACTGACCAAACACTTTTTCTTTAAATACAGGAAGAAACAGAAGAGCTTTAAGAGGAAGCAAGCAAGCAACATACCAAGGACGAGGAGAATTCATGTCAAGTCGTTAGTCATGAATCATTTTTCATCTACATGTGGGTATGAGGATGCATGCTATATTAATATAGGTGCTATACTCCATATGACACCAAGGCGTGATCAGCTAGTGTGAGGCTTCATGATGACTTTGCTCATGACCAAGTTGTTATTCCAATTATGGAAGACCAAGTTGACAATAATGTACCTTCCATGCAAAATTTGGAATCGGAATCACCAGAGCAAAGGGCAAAAACCAATCGAGAGAATCTTAGCAAAAAGAGAGAGCAGTCCAACATTCAAACACATACTCTCCTCCAACTTCACCATTGGCTAAGCATCCTATACCATTATCTTGGAAGTTATCAGGATGGCATTATGAGACCATCCAAGAAGGAAAAATATAAAAGGGGTAGTCAATTACTCAAGGTGCTAGACGACCTTCAAGAATTAGCAAACTGCAAGAGGAGATACACTTTACATTGTGGCAGACATTTTGAAGACTCATGATTTTCACATATTGAGGCAAGAATGGACAATACTTTGTGTATGGATCAATCTCAAGAAGAGATTGATAAGCTATTATGGCATGAGGATAAGTTATCAAAAGGAGTATGGCGATCAGTAAGAGATTTAAGAAAATGAAAAATGGTTAAGAAGATAAGTCCTTATGAAGTTCTTGATTCCAGGGGGAGTCAAAGATGTTGAAATTCGATGCTCAGCCTCAAATCCATTTATTAATGAGCATCCTGAAAACTTTACAAAACCCAGAAAACGGAAGGCTCGAGTTTTTCATAAGATCAAAAAATCCAGTATCGGATTTTTCCGACCCAATGTCAAGCCTAACGAATTGAGATTTTCCGACCCTGGATCGGATCGGATCGAGGTGGAATTATCCGGGCGTCTTCGACCCTGGATCGGGTCGAATCGGGTTTGATTTTTCGGACCCTGGAAAATCTGACCCTGACTATATTTTCGACCCAGTGTAAAATTCGATCCTTTGTATATTTTTCGATACTTTGTAAAGTTTGATACTGTCGGTCTAAAATCCGACCCAACGACTTCATGTTGACAATCTGCCTACATTGTACATGCAGTCATAGTTCTAAGGCGGTTGTAATAACTGTAGAAAATGTCAATAATAGATATTTTGAGTAGTATATCAAGATACGTATCTTCATCAGAAAACTTCTTCTGATCTTCTGATATCTAAAACATCTGATAATTGTTTCTATCAATTCATTCAAATAGTTCCGTTGCATGTGTTATCACACACAACAATCAGAGTTCTCATTCTGTAGCCAACTAAGTTTTTACTTCATGCGATTGTACTCCTTGTGGATATTAATCAGAGTACATTTTGTCTCCACTCAGTTGTTGTTCCATTGCACATTCTTTTTTCCTTCATTTTGAACGTTCTGCTGCTAACTATGGCGCTTCCGATCCACGCACCACGCTCGCTCAGTCTTCTGCTGCCAATACCACCGATTTCCGACATGGTATCAGAGCATCTATTTCTATCAGAGCTCTACTAATTTAATATCATCTCGATTTCTCTGATTTTCCAACATGGTATCAGAGCAGGCAGTTCAGTAATCTGCACATTATTTGCAAATTATCAAGACTTGTCTCTACCAAGTCGTTGTTCTAGCAAGCGCGCAGCCAACAGTATTCTGAAATCGTTGTATCTACCAACGATCTCACTCAACCAAAATAGATCTATCTTCTAGTTCTTCTGTCATCGAGAGACTCGATGGAAGTAACTACCATCTCTGGAAGTTCAAAATGAAGACCATACTATTAGCCAAGGAACTGTGGGACATCGTTGATGGCACAGAGGTTAAACTAGAGGGTGATGCAGCCACTATCACCAAATGGAGACTGAAAGATGGCAAGGCATTTGCCTACATCACTCTCAACATCAGAGACACTCAAATCATTCACATACGTGCTGCTCAGACTGCCAAGGATGCATGGGACATCCTAGCAACCTTGTATGGTATCAAGGATACCACATCCAAATTATATTTGAGGAAGAAATTCTTCAACATAAAGATGTTTGAAGCAGAAAGTGTCTCGAGCCATCTCATCACTTTCAAAACCCTTCTGGAGCAAATGGCTACAACTGGCTCAATCATTGAAGATTCCGATGTTGTTATGACCCTACTATCAAGTCTTCCTGAAGCCTATGAAATTTGGGTCCTGGCAATTTCGACCCAGGAGCACCTCACTCTTTCAAGAGTAATTTTGATGCTTCTACACGAGGAAGTCAGAAAATCTGCAACCTCCTCAAGCTCAGGGTCGGATCCTCAACTTCTATATTGCAAAAATGAGAAGTTTAGATCAAACAGATCTACACAGTCAGATTATCCTGACAAAAGGAGCAACATGCAGTCTGGGTCGGATTTTCGCTCTGGGTCGAATTTTTCCTCAGGGTGGAATTTTGGTCCAGGTTCGAATTTTGAGCCTTCATTATTCCAGCCAAAGCAGAGCCTATTCTGCAAATATTGTAAGAGAACTGGCCATCTTATCAGGGACTGCAGAACTTTAAAATTCAACAATGAGAAGAAGAAGCAGTTCCAACAACAAGCAAATTTTGGATCCAGCAACAAAATGAAGATGAAGCAGCCTTCTTGACCAAGGTTGGAGAAAATCAGTATATCGATTCCTGGTACCTAGACTCGGGAGCAACTCAACATATGACTCACCACAAGGACTGGTTCAAAGACTATCAATCATACACCCACTCTCAAATTTTGCCACCAATCTTGCCTCATGTTTATCTATAGAAGCATCTGATTTGTACTTAGTCCTATAGACCCACTTGCATCCAATAGCCTTTTTACCTGTAGGTAGCTGAACAAGTCTCCAACTCTTGTTCTTCATGATTGAGTCGTACTCCTCATCCATAGCTTTCCTCCATATATCCTCTTTTTCAGCCTCTCTGAAAGTAGATGGATCCTTGGTCTCTAATATTGTGGCCATATATGCAAAATGTACATCCCCATCTTCATGATGATCCTCTTGTCGATCCTCCTATCAATCTTGATCTTCATGTTGCTTTTCAAGTCTAGCTGATCTCCTAGTTCCATGTGTATTGGACTCTCCATGTTCCATAATAACACTATCGTTGATAGTTTCATAGTACCACCTAGGCAATCTTCTAGCTTCTGATGTAGGATGCTTCCTGCTTGGTGAAGTAGGAGGTGAATAAGTATCCCATATACTTGACCTCTCCTTCCTCTTTCCTATCTCAACCAAAGACACTTTAGGTTCTTGAATTGGCGTAGGCGATACATGTGTCGATTCAGGTTCCTATAATAACTCGTCACATAATATAGGGATTCTACCATCTTGATCCTTATCAAAATATATTTCTATATCTTTATGAGTTGCCTCCTCATCAAAGATTACATCCCTACTTATGATTATTTTTACCCTCAAAGTCATATAACCTGCATCCCTTCTCTTGATTATCATAACCAAGAAATAAACACTTGGTCACCTTAGAATCCAATTTGCTCCTTGAATCCTTAGGTATGTGAGAATAAGCAATACTTCCAAACACTCTCAAATGACTTACATCTGGCTTCCGACCCGTGTAAGCTTCCTATGGAGTTCGATTCTCTACAACCTTTGTGGGACTTCGATTCAAAAGATAACTGCCGTCTTAACTGCTTCACCCCAAAACATATTTGGAAGATTTTTACTCTTGAGCATACTCCTCGCAGTTTCCACTATGGACCGGTTCTTTCTTTCCGCAACTCCACTTTGTTGAGGCATGTCTATATTTGCAAATTGTCTCTTTATACCATGATCCTTGCAAAACACTTGAAATTCCGTAGAAAGATACTCTCCCCCTTTGTCTGAGCGAAGTATCTTAATTTGTCTATTTGTTTCTTTCTCCACTTGTGTCTTAAACCATGTGAAACATTTGAAAGCTTCACCCTTATTCTTCAGAAGATAGATCCATGTCTTCCTAAAATAGTCATCCACAAACACCATAAAGTAACTTGCTCCCCCATAAGATTGAGTCTTCATAGGACCACACAAATCTGTATGAACAAGTTCTAGGACATTTTTCGCCCTGAATGTACTAGGCAAAAATTTCTTTATATGATACTTGCATAATGTCCTGATTTTTCGCAAATGAAGCAGTTTCCTTTTCGAACCACTTTCTTTCCATCTTCTGACCGATTTGATTGATTCTCCTCCATGTCTTGCTGCTTTTTCTTCTTCTTCTTCCCTTTGCCACCCTTCTTGGAACTTTGCTCTTGCTTCTTTGCCAGGAATGCCTGTTCCTTGAAATCGTCCCTGTTGACAATATTTTGTCGTCTCATTTCTTCCTGTGGTAAGAGGCATTTAGCTCATCGAAAGAAGGCCTCGTTTCTCTTAACGATAGCATCATTACAAAGTTCTGATAGGCCAAAGGTAGACTATTAAGTACAATGGATACTGATACTGAATCTTGAACACTTTCTCCAACTGCAATAAGTTGCCCGCTCAGATCTTTCACTCGAGTAAAGTAGTCCGTTACCGATTCACCTGTACTCATCTTCAACGTGTGAAGCTTATTAGTCAAGAACAAGATCCGTGACTGATTTACCGTCTCATACAAGTTCTTCAGTAATTCCCAAGCCTCCTTGGGTCCAGCAGCATCTCTAATATGAGGTATAATCATATCTTTAACTGATAAGTTGATGATATGATGAGCTTTTCGGATACTCCCGCAATTCTCTGTCAACGGTAGGAGGTATCTCAACACCTGTGACGATATCCCAATATTCTCTTGGAGAATATTCTGCATCTTGAACTTCCATATGCTGTAGTTCGTTCCATCTAGCTTGCTAGATTCCGGCAACACAGCGTCGTTCAATCCTGCCATAATGCTGACCTTTATAGCCTGATTTTTCAGCACTCAGTGTCTCTTCGAATTCAATTAAGATTTCCTTTAGAAATCAATACCCAAAATCTCTGCAAAAAGAGTAGCAAACAGATCAGCGATCTGATTCCCAGCAACCAGCGTTCTGATTGTAAACAGCCAGCAAACTTCTTCCGCGATCTGACTTCTGTCCGGCAAACTGATTTCTGTCCAGTAGTGCTCTGACAGCTGTCTGACAACGATCAGATAGCGATCTGTAATCTAAAAACAATCCCTGCAACCAGCGATAGACATGCGAAAACTTCTGATTCTGCCAGCAAAGCAACAGGTAGCAGGTCTGTAGGTACAACGATCTGACCAGATCAGCCAGCGATCAGATTTGCAACTCCACCAGCGATCAGATCAGAAACAGCACTCTGTGGCTGTCAGGTAGCAAACAATCAGCGATCTATAGACAAAATCTTGATTCCAACTCAGCGATCAACCAGAAAACAGTTCTGGTTAGGCAACAATCCAACAAGCTGCTCAGCTCCTCCAACAATCTTCTTGCAACCCTGCAAACAAACTCTCTCTCTCACCAAAAAGCCTGCTCTGATACCATGAGATCATAGGAGAATTGCTCAATTCTCCTATGATCTGAATTCTCTCTATCCTTGGTTTTGTGTGAGTGCTAGTAGGACTAGTAACTCCATCTAGAATTTGTATCACAAATTCTGACAAGTGATAGAATAATGAGATCTGAAACCTGCCTGCCCCAATGCATGTAATCTCCTGTTTTCCGCCTCTAAACTCACTGCAGACTGGAGTTGGTGCCATAGAGCTTCGTGAGAACATGCCCAATCATGATGGTGCGGTAATTACCAGGAATCATGGGATCACCATTTTTATGAATAGGATGGATGATGCTGGTGCACCAAGATGAAGGGAAACCAGAAACAATGGCATAATTGAGGAGAGTGGCTAGTGTGGGAGCAAGTCGGAAGCATGGGTTAGGAGTTCAGATTCGAGATCTTCAATATCTCTTGCCTTATGGGACTTCATTCTCTTGATGGCCGCAAGTACCATGTCAGAGGTGAAGAAGGTGAACTCAGAAGGGCATGGAGAGATAGAGATGGGTGTGTATGCGGGTATGGTATATAGGCTGGGTAGCGTAGTCGGTCCATATGCGGAGGTCATCCAGGAGAGGTGGAGTACGGGGGATAAATTCACGCCAAAAGGCGCTTGAAGAGGAACTGAAGAGAAGGTCAACAAGACGTTTTCCTTCAGAGTCGTCATAGGCGCACTTTTTCCGGCGGAGTGTGCGATGACGAGCGTCTGGCGGAGCGGAGGAGGTGAGGATCATGAGTATGGGCATGGTTGACAAGGTGATGGAGAGAGCGACATTCGGCATCATACCACGGGGGGTGCAAAGGCCGTAGTGATGAGGAACGTGTGTATCTGCCTCTATAGGTCTTAGATGGAAAAACTAGGGAAGCCGCGGTATGAAGAGAGGTGCTAAGGAAGGCAGCTTGAGTCTCAATGGTACTATCGTGTGGAAATGGAGTAGGGAGGCTAAAGATTCCTGGTAAGCTGGCGTATAGAGAGAACTGAATGTATACCTGGGTGCACGGGTAAACAAGGGATGTGAGGATGGCTGGGGAGGTGGGAGGCGGCCGCGAACCCGGGGACCCCAAATCCCTAGCACTGAGAGCTGCTAGGAGCGCTATCAAGAAAGCGCACTCGTCCATCTCGATAAATGACTCGTCTGCCAGAATCACGGGCTGTCTGAAAGGCCCTATGCCTCTCCTCCACTTGGATATATGTGAGGTCGTCATCCATATAGATAGTGGTACCACGTAGCTTAGCTCTGCACCGCAAAGCATCTCGGCGACTCTCAAGGGAAGTGAAACGGATAATGAGTGTGGCTGCATCTCTAGTGGTCCTCCATGCGCTGTCCAATCCCTCTGTCCGGTGCTCGAGAGTGGTGTCGAGAAAGCGTTTGGCTTCAGCCAAGGCATCCTCTGTATCCGGGATCCCGCGAACTCTAATGTTGTGGGCTTTTTGGTCTCAAGATTTCTCTTCCGAGATGGTGGCTGAGATAACCGAGGAGATGGGAGCGCTTGGTTTGGTGCCTTTTTTCAAAACAGATGCCCAAGAAAGGGCCTCTTCTTGTTGCTTCTCAATCTTAGTTTCTAGTTCCCGTATCATATTGGTGGTGGATTCCAAAGCTGCGGCCTGCTTGATCCCGATGCATTGTTCGAGTGATGCAACCTTGGACCGCAATATGTTCTTCTCATTGATCAAAGAGGTAACCGTTCCTTTCAGCTGTGAGATTTCATGCTGCAAAGTCTGGAATTCTGCCTTGATTTGATCAATCTGCCACGAGGAAAAAAGTTCGATTGATTTAGAAGGCGTATATGGGATATTTGTTGTAGGCTGTGGTGCCGGGAAGGAAGAGGAGTGAGCAATGGTCGGTGTGGGAAGAATGGGGTCAGAAGACGGAGGAGGAGCAGAATCGGGAGTAGGAGCAGAATGGACACAAAATGGTGGAATCGGCAGGCATTTTGCTTGCGTGGCAGGGGGTGGTGACACACTAGCAGCAGCAGACAGCGAGCCATCAGCGAGTGTGGGGAATGGGCAGTTAGCGAGGGTGGGTGATGAGCCCTCAGCAACGGTGAGTGGTGAGCCATCAGCGAGGGAGAGTAGGGGTGGGGCAGTCAGCGAGGTAGTTAGCGAGGGTGAGTAGCCAGCAACGAGGGAGAGTAGGGGTGGGGAGGTCAGCGAGGTAGCTAGCAAGGGTGAGCAGCCATCAGGGGGGGTGGAGCAGCCAGCGAGGGTGGAGCAGTCAGTGAAGCAATCATCCTCAAGGGCAGCGAGGGGTAGAGCAAGGGAAGCGAGGTTGTAGCGACTGTAGCGAGGGGGACTGTAGCGAGCGGGGCTGGAGAAGAGTCATCGAGGGGAAGTGGAGAGTCAGCGAGGGGGGCATTTGAGGTGGCACTGGCAACGAGGGTAGGAGAGCGGGAGGATCTGCGAACAGCAGTGGAGCAAGGAGGAGCCATGGAGCGCACGCGAGAGAGAGAGAGAGAGAGAGAGAGAGAGAGAGAGAGAGAGAGAAAGAGAAAGAAAGAAAGCTTTATTAATGTCTTTTCCATGCCAAAAGGCATATAAGACCAAAAGGAGTACTTGTCAAGTATGTGAAAACCATGGGAGCGTATATAAACGTCTCCAAGAAAAAAAACTATACATAAAAGAGAAATGAGTAATATAACTGTAAACTACAACTTGCCAACTGTCCATAAGTGGGAGCAAGAATAGCTGCCAGGAGTAGAGTAGTATCAGATAGTGTCAGATAGTGCTGTTGCTGAAAAAAGACGTAATACGAGCTGTATCATGAGGTATGGACCGCCGCTGACGTCGTCTAGGAGAGACGAAAACTGTGTACTCTCCTAACAAGGTGAGAAGTGTGAATTGTTGCATGACTATGAGTGATACACTGTCTCTGACATCGGTGAGGTGGTATGTCGTCGTCATCGTCATCGGGCCATGTCCGTCTCTTGGTGAAGAAAGACGTAATCTGAGCCTGAGAGATAGGATGTGGCTAGTGAGCTGTCTGGTACATATCCTGGCGCAGCAAGACTATCTCTCGTAGCATAAGTGCAACACAGTGAGAGTCCTCATATCCCATCAGTGCTCTGAGTGTAGTAGGCATGTCACGGAATAAACAATGATATCTCCCTCTAATCTCATAATATATGGGGCATCTGAAGATGAAATGCTCCTCGGACTCTATCTCATGTAGGACACAGCAGGCATAGTTTCTCCTCTTTTGGTGTACCCTAGAATCTACCTGTCTCAATAGCCAACTGATGTGAGGAGACTCTGAACTGTCCCAAAGTGAAACGGAGACCGTGTGATAGTCCAGAAGACAATTAGCAAGGTAAAACTGGAAGACCAGTGGCATCCTGCACTAGAAAGTGAGTCCGGTAATAGTCAGGCTTAACCCCCAGCTGGTGACGCTAGATACAGTCAAGATATGCTCTGTATAAAAAACGTCTAATTAACTGGTGTGTACCCAAAGGGAGATCAGTGATAGTGATACCAAATGCTTCCATGAGGAAGTGTGATCCCTGAGAGAACCATGATAGCCGGTATCCCTGAGTCTGAAGGTGATGAGAGGACATGAGTGCAATCCGCGTATATCTCTGCTCGGTATCAGGAAGTGCCTGAGCTCGCTGGATGTACATGATAAGCTTGAAGGCTGCCTCAATCTGAATAGGGGGGGTGGCAAACTCCGCAAGGATGATCTCATGAGGAACCGAGGGCTTCGCTCGGATCATGCGAGCCAGTGGTCTGTAAGCGTGAAATGTTGGACCAGTGTGAAGATGATAATCATGTACACCATATCTCTGCGGCATACAAGTCTGAAGGGGTGACGATGGTGTCAAACAGTCTGCACTTACTCGGAGCATCCCGAATAGACTTACGGAAGCAAAATCTCTCCAGTTGGACTAGGGAAGAGTGGCCCTTCCCAAGTCTAGAAGTAGTCGCCTGTCTCATACTGAAGGTAGGACCAGAGAAGAGCACGCCCAGGTAAGTGTATGAAGAAACCACCTCTAGGGACTGTCCATCAAAGGTAAGCTCCTGGCGCTGCATGAAGGCCCGAGAGGTATTGAAGACCATAACTTTGGTCTTCGAGAGGTTCACCCCTAAACCCCATTGAGTACAAAAAGTGTGTATACAGTCCAACTGTCTCTGTAATCCCTCTCTGGTACAGAGGAGACTAGTACCACAGCATCCGCATAGAGAAGGATGGCAATCAAAACGTCTCCCAGCCGACAACCGTCCCCATCACACTGAGAGATGACCTGCTCTAGCTCGTCAATATATAATCCAAAGAGAACTGGTGAGAGAGAGCATCCCTGCTTAACCCCAATAGTACTCCAGATCTGCTCAGAAATGCCACTACCATGACGAAAGCAACCCAAAACCCTCTCATAGAGAGCCATGACGGCTAGAATAATATCTGTAGAGAAACCTAGGTCTCGGAGTCTCTGGATAAGTAAAGAGCGTGGAACAAAATCAAAGGCTTTCCTGAAGTGCACAAAACAACCGTAAACCTTTTCTTTCCTGTGTCTAGCTTCCTCAATGATGGTGCAGAGTGTGAATATGTGATCTGTAGTGG
The DNA here is from genome assembly GCA_029204225.1 of Diphasiastrum complanatum. Lineage (NCBI taxonomy): Eukaryota > Viridiplantae > Streptophyta > Lycopodiopsida > Lycopodiales > Lycopodiaceae > Diphasiastrum > Diphasiastrum complanatum. The sequence continues at coordinate 30,136 of MU833027.1, read as the reverse complement.
AATAATGAGCGCGGAACCCTGCCTGACCCAAAGCATGTAATCTCCTGGCCTCTGCTTCTGAGCTAACTGCAAACTGGAGGATGACGCCATATATCTTCGCGAGGACATGTCCAATCATAATAATGCGGTAATTACCAGGTACCATGGGGTCACCGTTTTTATGGATAGAAGGTATGATGTTGGTGCACCAAGAGGATGGGAAGCCCTCAACAACAGCATGGTTAAGGAGAGTGGATAACGTAGGGGCAAGGGTATCGGGGGCGTCAGTAGCTCAGACTCAAGATCTTCAATGTCTCTGGTGCGGTGGGTTTTCAACTTTTTGATTGCTGCCCGAACCAAGTCACGGGTGAAGAAGGTGAAGTTTGAAGGTCGAGGAGAGATGGAGATGGGCGTATCAGTGGGTATAGTGTAAAGTTGGGTAGCATAGTCGGTCCAAATATGTAAATCGTCCAGAAGAGGGGGAGGGACACGAGGGATAAACTCACGCCAAAAGGCACCAGAGGTTCACAAGACGGTTTCCTTCGGAGTCGTCATAGGCACGTTTTTTGCGACGGAGTGTGCGGTTGTACAATTGTCGTGAAGAGCGGAGGAGATGGCGGGCGTGCAAACGAGCATGTGTGACAGAGTGGTGAAGGGATCGGCATTCCGCATCATACCACGGTGGGTGGAAAGGTCGGGATGATCGTGGATGGACCGGTTTGTCTTTATGAGGTTTAGAGGGGAAAGCCAAAGTAGCCGCAGAGTGGAGACAGGTGGTGAGGAAGGCGGCTTGTGATTCCAGTGATTCACTGTGTGGAAAAGAGTGAAGGGAAGGTGGGTAAACCGCGCACCTGGCTCTCGTGAGTCTCCATAAAAAACAACAGGTCTCGTCCAGTGATAAAGTCAATCAGATCACCTGCTGTAGAGGATGAGTGGATGCCATCACAATTCCATACCCCAATCTGAAGATGGTATGGATGGGGCCCCGGGATGCTCCCACCAAACCCGGGGGCCAGAAGGAATTCTCTCAAGGTACCCTGATGGTCTCGGAACACCAGAACAAAGTGGCAACTCAGCATCGGAGACCAAGCGATATGGAGCAACCTGAAATGACAGGGAACCTGAAGATCACCCAGACAAACAGTAGTTGGAACGGAGGCAATAACCCAAGCCAACAGGATATGCCAAGCCTGACAATGAGCAACAATCCAAGGAACAAATAGAGAGCCACATGCATAATCATAGAGATATCCGCACCATAGGCGATCAGTAATATGGAAAAACCAGCACCAATCAACAGGTCCAAATGAAAACCAAGCTATATGTAATAACCAGGAATGCCATATATCCATAGCATCGACATGGACTGCAGCAAACCTATATGTAGAAACACCAGGAGACGGAAGGATGTCCGTGTACTCATCTAGAAAGATCCCAGCATATAAATACCCGAGATAAGTAGTAGTGACCATCTGGCAAATATCCTCGGATGAAAAATGTGTAACAGTAAGGGCCAAAGGCGTATGAATCATGTTAGGAACCGTAGAAATATCATGAGGCAGATCACAAACCTCAAGCAGAGATCCATGGAGTAAAGCGAAAGAAGATACAACCTGATCACCAATAGCGAGGGAACCATCAAACGTGGACCCATGAAGAACCCCATAGAAATCAGCAGGAACATCGGCCATAACAGACTCAAGAGATGGAGATATAGAGACCAATGGAGAAGATACTGCACCAACCACCGAACCAGGAGGGCAATCTGAAGTATGCGCAAAAGCAGTAGTAGAAATACCACCAAGGTATACGGTCTCAATATCAATGAAACCAGGAATGACCACTGAATACGATATCTGTGAATCAAGGCATATAGGCGCAAGGCACACAGCAACAACCTGTAAATCCGAAGCAGCATCAACCTGAGGAAGAGGACCTACGAATGGTGGAAGTGAAGCAGCAACTGATGTACTCTGAATGGAAAGAAGAGCTGCATCGTCAGCCTTTGGCAGGCTACGCATAAACTGCTTCCCGGTAACCAACTGGAAGTCTCCCTGAGAATCAATGCCAACAAGTGAGTGTGTAACTGCATCAAGTACAATGTCAATGTCTGCTGTTTCAAGTCCAGTGTAACGGCTCCAAGAGATGCAAACCAATCAGCACCAAGGATAAGGTCATAACGCTCCATAGGAATAATGTAAAGATCTGCCTGTTCAGAAAAATCTCCAATGCGGTATGGTAAACATTTAAACATCTGAGAACTAGGAAAAGAATGGGAACTGGCAACCTCAACTGTGAGAGGCTGTGAAGCAGGAACAGGTGAAGCACGTATCCGACTAGTGATATAACTGCTAATAAATGAATGAGTGCTGCCAGTATCAACTAAAGCAATATACTCACGACCTGTAATACGTACACGTAACCGAATGGAGCGAGGACCAGGACGCCCGGTCCAAATAGCATAGGCAAGCTGAGCATGGCAAGTAGCAGGAAGTAAATTAGTGGAAAGCTCAGAGGATAGGTCAGGCTCATCAGAAATATGAATGTAGATATCGGAATCATCTGGAGTAGTGCCCTCATGGTAAAAAACAGCAGTAGTAGTAGGGAGAGGCTGACGGCAATCACGGGCAAAATGGTCTGGACTCTTACAACGAAAGCAAAGACGCTGCTGCTGAAGGTCAGCGAACTCTGTAGACGTGTAACGTCGGACAAAAGCAGGTCGAGGAGTCGGAGGACGAGGAGACGAAGGGACAATGGAGAGAGCTGGAACAGAAGAGGCAGGTGTAGGGGTGGACGCAGTGGGAAAAGATGAAGCAGAAGGATGTGTCGGGAGAAGCGGGAAGGAAGAGTGTCAGAGTACTTATGTTGTAAAGTACTGGCAAGAGACATCGCCTCAACAAGTTTGGGAGGACGGAAGGAAGAAACATCATAACGTAAAGCACCACGAAGCCCAGCAATGTAACAAGAAATAAGCTCAGTAGGCTGTAGATCTGTGAAAAGATAAGAAAGCTCCATAAACTGATCTGTATAAGAAGCAAGATCACTGGTCTGAGTGAGACTATGGAATGTATCACGTTGGCGGTCGAGCCACTGAGGGTCAATCATAGCATGACGGAGGTCACGGCGAAAAGAATGCCATAAATGGAGCCCTTCCCGATCAGGATATGATCTATAAACTCGCCACCACGTGGCGGCGCGTCCATCTAAATGTAAAGCTTACCGTCAGAGGAACCGGAATAGGTAGCAAGCTGTACCCTATCACGAAAGTCTTGAGCAAAGTGTGGCTCAGGAAGTGGGGGACGTGAAAAGAAACCAGGAGATGGGTTAGGTGGAATGAACGGTCCACCACCAGGCTGACTAGCAGCGGAAGATGGAAATCCAAATGGAGGGGGAGTCCCAAATGAAGGAAAAACAGGAGCTTTACTAGGACCATGAGGCTGTAAAGAATCAATCTGTGACTACATAGTAGCAAAGCCGGTCATAACGGTATCAAAGCGAAGAACGAGGCCAGAAAGGGTCTCATCCATGCGACGGAACTAATCGGATAAGGTTTCTTGAGTAGTCTCACTCGGAGTAGGTGAATGTGCCATAATGATAGTGGAAGGAATAGACGAAAACTTGAGAGAGTGGACTCTTGTCGTCACCCCAAATTAGTCTATTAAAACCACTATTATCACAACCAAGAAAGGACAGCAATTAGCAAATGAAAGAAAAGTGAAAATGAAGGCTGTAAAAATGCGCTGGACAGCCAGGAGGGAAGTGACAAATTGGAGTATCAAATGGAGTCGGAATTTCGTGAAATTTGGTTGAGGATGGGCGATGGACAGCCTGCAAACAAGGTGTGAAAAATGGCTGCAAACGGAGACAAAAACGGACGAAAGTGACAAGTATGAAGCGGCTGGATAGCCTGCAAACAAAAGTGAAAAGAGGGCTGAAAATGGAAGGAGGAACGGACGAAAGAGATGAGAGAATTGGGCGCTGGAGGGCCTGCAAACAAGCTGGAAATGGGTGATAGAGGGTTGGAACTTGGGCGCCGGAAATAATCTGCCCAAATTTTTTTTTTTTTTCAACCGCCAAATTTAGCGGAAGTACTTCTACTAACTATCTGCTAAAGCTCCGCCAAGGAAAATGCTTTGATAGGAGTTGGTCCTCCTCCAAACTGTGCTGAATGTTGCTGAAGCAAAGAGACGAAAGCCCTCAGCAAAGAGAGAAAAATCAGCAAGGAAAATGGGCACCCAATCAGAAAATCAGATCTGAAATTCAGCAATCAGGAAAGTGCTCTGATACCAAGTTACGAATAGAGCCACAGCTGATCTAGAGCTAAGCTATGAAAGCAGCACATAAGAAAGACTTAACCCTAGAAAGCAGGAAAGAGAGAGATTAAGGAGACTAAAGAGAGAGATCAATATCATCAGCTGAACAACAAATGACACAGTTTCCCTACTTATAGCCAAGAGGAAGCCCTAAAAGGAAGCTTCCGGTGGCTAGGGCCCAACTGGGAGAGAAAATAGTGCGCCCTCCAAGAAGTACTGCCAAATGGTATTAGATAATTACTAATTTGTAAATGTCAATGTTGAATGTTCATTGTTCAATGGCGATTTCGGATTGATTAACAATGGATTATGGTTCACTAAGCAGTTGCCACTGAGCACTTGAGTCTTGAATTCGGAATTCCAAAGTCATGCACATTGCATTGTATGGTTGTGCAGGTGGTCACAGATAATGCGTCAAACTGCGTCTCCATGGGTAGGCTCGTTAATGAGACCTACTCCCACATCTTTTGGACACCTTGTGCTGCACACTGCCTGGACTTGCTGGTCGAGGATGTGGCCAAGATTCCATGGATTGCAAAGGTGGTGCGTACAGCACGATTCTTGCTGAGATTTGTCACCAAGAAGCTAGGGTCCTAGCCATGTTCAGGAGACAGTCCACCTTGGATGTCTTGAGACCTGCCCCCACCAGGTATGCAAGTTGCAAGTTGCAACTCAAATTTGATTCTTGAATGCGCTTCTGTAGACTGTTGGTAAGTATTTATTGTATAGTTAGTAGTGGTGAATATTTCATGCAATGATGCATGTGCCATGTATTGTCTCGACTCTTGTCAACAGTTAGAACTTAGAATTTGTCACTTGTGCAATGTGCCCTATGCAGGTTTGCATTTATGTTCCTGGTCCTGGAACGACTGCTGAAAGTTCATCAAGGCTTGAGGCAGATGGTTGTTGTCGTTGACTGTGCATAGTGGGGGCCGTCACAGGAGCCCAAGAGTAAGAGATTCGAGCGGACCGTTATGTATTCACCATTTTGGGATGAGGCTCGATCCGTTGTGGTGGGCCTACAGCCCATCTACACTATACTGCGCCTTACAGATCGAGAGGGCTGCACATTGGGCCTCTTGTACGAGTTCATGGACAGGCTGGGCGAGCAGTTGAGGCTTTGCACGACCATTAGCCCAGAGAGGTATATCAAGATTCAAATTTCAAATGTAATATGTAGACAGTAATATGCAGTATGTACTATCATGTACATTGTACTATATAGTATAATTATTATTGTGTCTTCAATCTTGATTCTTGCAGGCTCGCGGAGGTCCGGCTCCTTTGGTTTAGCAGGTGGGAGTGGTTTCATAGGCCCCTGCATGCCATGGCCCACATACTCCATCCACTTTGGAAGAATGAGGAGCAGTTCACAGATAGGGAGCTCAGGGATGGTTGGAATGCCTATATCTCCCGAGTTTATCCTGATGTGCACGAGCAGGATAACCTGCTGGATGAGCTTCAGATTTTCAGGCAGGAGACCTTGGAGTTCGCCACTGGCCCGGTGCTTTTGAGAGAGGGTAATAAACTGACCATGTGACATGGTCCATTACTGTTTAAACTTGTTACTTCACATTTTATTGCACAGTTAGTCAATCATATTGTAACTTGTTAGAACTTGGAACTTGGTTGCAACTTGCTAGTAGTAAGTACTAACTGCCCCTTGAACTGTGATTCAGGCCAGCTACGTCCCGTGTCATGGTGGTCGAAGTTTGGGATTGATGTCCCCAAATTGCGTCGCCTTACCATCAGGATTCTCTCACAGGATTGCACTGCAGTCGCTTGTGAGAGGAACTGGAGTGTCCATTCCATGATTCACACGAAGAAGAGGAATCGACTATCATCAGCACAGTTGGAGAGGTTGGTGTACGTACACGCCAACCTGAGACTTTTGGGTAGACTCCAGATCACCGCAGAGCCTATCCAAGTAACTTGTAAGCCATAAAATATAATTTCTAGTTCTAACATGTGATCCATCATCCCAGGTGGCAGGACCCAGTTGGCAATCAAGACTCAGTAGATACTAAATAGATCATACTACATACTACATAGTGCTAAGTCGATACTAGACTCAGGACTGTAGCTAAATTTTAACTTTTGTCGGGACTCGGCCCTCCAAATTTTGTCTTGATTTCAATGTGCATTGTGACATGTGCGTAGGTTAATCCCGATCTGATCGATGTGGCAAAGGTTCCAGAGTTGCCACCGAGAGACCAGTCAGAGGAGGACGTGTATGCATTCCTCCATGAGGAGGCCATGCAGAGTGCAGGTGAGAAATTAGGATTGTCTAAGGTCTTGAATTAAATTTTCGAAGTTCAAAGTTACTAATTATCGTACTTTACTAATTTGCAGGCAATAACACGTTTGTCCCTCTTTGTGTGCACTGTGCAGGGCCTGTCACTCGAGCAGAGCGTAGGAGGAGGGCAGGAGAGGGTAGCAGCTCCCGTGCTCATAGCCCCGAGGACGAGTCTGAGTCTGAGTCTAAGGCATCGTCAGGGTCAGAGTCCTCAGAGGAGGAGTATGAGGATGAGGAGTCCGAGGAGGGCGGGGATGAGGATGAGGGGCATCACCTGCCTCTGATGAGGATTTCGCAGCTGAGCCTACCACTCGAGAGGCCACAGCAGGCTCCACAGCACCAGCGAGTGGGAGGAGACTTAGGCGTAGGAGAGCTTAGAGTGCTCACTGCATCCTGCTCAGTGCTCATTGATGTCAGATGATTGTAAATTAGATCATTGTAGTACTAGTCTGTAGATGTTCATGTCACTAGATGAGCATTAACTCTTGAGCTGTTTACAGTGTAGTATGTACACATCATGATTTATCATCAGACACATCGCGCATTACATTGGTGACCGGACTCATGAGGCACCTAGCATATGTATTTACTATTATGTTATGATGCATGAATCATGATATATTATGGATTCTAGAATCTAGTTTCAAGTTTCAAGTTTCTGATTCCTGATGTTAAGTTTTAACTGTAGTATGTACTATGTAGTCTGTTTAATGTTACTCGATTAACTAATTACTAATGGTTAAAGCCTTAAAGGTTTAAAGTTTAAACTTTAAAGTTTTACAATTTTGATTTTGGTATAAAAATTTCAATGTATTATGTTAGAAGTTACTAGTTAGAAATTAGTAGTTACATATCTCATATAGATAATAGAATGTTCAATGTTAAAACTTCAATGTTGAATGATGAATGATGATGACAGATGTAAGATAAATCTAAGTTTCTAACCTAAATTTTTTTGGCTTTCTCAAACATTGTCATAACCTTCTTGTTTATTCTTTTCTCCGATCTCAATATTGCAATTTGCAAATAAGTATGAACTTCAACTTTCAAGTTTCAACTTTGAAACAAAATTACAATTTACAATCTACAGTCCTAGTACCTAGTGCCTACGTACTACGTAGTACGGTCCCGGGTCTAGACTCTAGACTCTACCTAGTACCTAGCTAGTAGCTGCCTGCCATTATCCATATCACTGATCAGTGATCATTGTAGTCTGTATCAGACTAGTAAGTGGACCGTGGTCACGCCTCACTAGTTAGTAGTTAGAACTTAGTACTAATAAGTAGTCAGTGGTCACTAATAACTATAATCTATTATCAGGATTCAGCTCTAGCCTCTGAGCTCAAATTTCAATTATACTCCAGGCTCCTAATTTCTAAACCTTGAGTTCCAACCGGCAACATCCAAGTGGCCACTAGCAAGTTCCAACTCGTTACGACTTACTCCACACTTGTCACTCACAGTCCTGAGTCTCCTTAGCAAGTAGTTGCCAGTGAGCACTTAGCAGATCCTTGTACCTGGATAGTAGGGGGCTGAAGCCACTGGGCCAGGATATGGTTACAAGTTAGTAGTTACAACTTACAACTTTGAACTTTCAAGTTTCAACTTACTGCAGTTCTCTTAAACTTGGGTCATAATGTCATTCTAATTTCTGTAAATTTTGTTTTGAATCTTGATACGACAGGTCACACCGTCACAAGAGATCTGATTATCTTGAATTCTAATATCTGTAAATCTAGAGGAAGATTGAAATTGTTTAGCTATTAAAATTTAAGTATCTATACCTAAGGAAGCGGATGGCGTCCGGACACGTCCGATTTTTTTTTTTTTTTTTTTAAAAAAAATTGCGTCCGGACCCCCAGGTCCGGAAAAAAAAAATAGACCCGTCCGACCCCACGTCCGAGAGTCGGACGCGTCCGGGTCCGGACGCGGACGCAGGCAAAATGGCCCGGACCCTCATGCCTGATGGTACTAGCAGTGAATATTCGACTTGTTTTGAAGAATTGGCAAAAAAAAGGTTCGAACCGTTTTCCGATTCGAACCTAGCCTGGCGGGTCAACCCTCAAAGAATCGGTTCGAACCGGACAGTTCGAATCGACCTGTTCAAATCGGGATGCACCAGCAAACCGACAACAATTATGAAGCATAAGCACCCCTCTCAAATTTCGTGACAAAAATGTGAGTCAACTCAACGTGCTCAACAAAATACGCGTACATTATACAGTGCCAACAGTATCTCTATCTATAATTAACCGGATCAATATGGCTCTAGCCTCTACCCAGTTTGTCAATACGTTGTTCTTCTGATGCATTCATTGATGATTTCAGAGTTCATTTAATACTAACTAAACTATCAAAAAAACAAAATTGGCCATTATGCTTTTGTCCACACAAAAATAAATAATAAATAATTTGCGATCCGGGCTGCGGTCGCTGACGTTCTGGAACGCACATTCCGGAACGTTTTTGCAGCGGTTTGCGAGCCACTGCAACATTGCCACAAACATACCCATTAAGGGATATAGTCCAGTACTCTTAGTGTTTTAGAACTAGCCAATATACTTGGATAACCGTAAACTTAATTTCTAATTTTACATTTAAAACTGGACCTTTATATGATGGTTGTAAGAAGTGATATTTTAAAGACTTTCTATTGTGACTCGTGAGCAACATGATGCTTATAACTAGGCTATGAGCAAGTTTGAGTACGCAGCATTGTCAAGGGCGCACAACAAAAAACGAATATACCTGGAAACTCTCGATGAGTAATGACTATAAATGAACCGATTCATGAGCCCTTTTCCTAAATGGCCAGAGAAAAATGACACCCTAAATCCAGAATTAGTGCACTCATCAAAATTTTGGCACTTGCTGTCATTAGCCAGTCACCGCCAAGACAGAAAGTAACAAGCATAAAAAAAAACATGAAATATTTTTCTTGAGCTCAAAGATAAGTGTCAGGATGGAATAATGATCATTCCACAGGGCATGTGCCACTCAAGACTTGGTCATGGAGGAAGTTGTATGTAATGACGAGGTAACATAGTAAACTCAACACAAGCTGATGAAACCAAGTGAAAAGAAAGAACTCACAAATGTTTTCCAATTATAGCTAGCTGGTAAGAAACATATGCATGTATGTTCAAGGACCAAGGTTGATCTGATTAGATGTAACAATCGTCAGAACAACAAGTCGGATGGTCAAGTGGTCAAATGACTCATGATAGGGCATAACTTGCTATAGAACGTTGAGAAATGAGGGATGAGCGATTGACGAAGAGAAACCAGCAAGCCTACAAACCACATCAATGAACGAGTTTCAACCATAGCAAAGTAAATTCAGGTTGACCTTTTATCACAGCATTGCTAGAAAATGGTAGCTTAACTATCCGACAACTGATTGTTACAATTGCATATTGCTTGTCTTTGTGTGTAATGATGAAAGTCTAAAACCTGAGAACACAACACATGGTTCTGGGAATTTTCGAATCAATGACATAAACTTCTTACAATGAATGCAATGTAGCTTTAAGGATACATGAAAGTCAACAAATACATATAAATAATGACAAAACAAGATAACTTAAGAGGCTTTCTTGAAGCAGTAAGCTCTTTGAGTCCGCAGATGAAAGGATCGTATTACAAAAGGCACCTCAAGTGTTTGTTGGGGGGGTGGAGGGGAAGATCACCTGCTTTCCATATACTGATGATATCTGCTCCAAGCTACTTGTTCCTGTCTTCTTCTGCACAAGGCCAGAAAGATTTCTTACAGAAGCCCATAAAAATAGATTGGAAGGTGAACTTCTGAAAGTCCAAACAGAAACTTTCAGATTATGAAGCTCAGTCCAGGCACTATAAGGCATGGATCAACGACAAAAGGAAAACTCACGCCTGTTTTGAGATATTCCTCAGCAGCATATACAGCATCAGTACCAATTGATATTTTATCTGCTCCTGAACGAAAGTATTCTGATGCCACTTCGAGACTCGAATAATACCTATTACAGATAAACAGTAGAGAGAAAACAATGTCATTTTGCCTATCACACATATGCCAACAAAAGGATGAAATTTCACCTTCTATTGCAAGATCAATGGTTAAAATATTTGTGCAACATACTCATTCAGAACTTTTTCTGGTATAAAGTGTAGCAGCATAACTTGAATGTTGCATAAACATCAATATGTTGAGACCCTTAACTGCAGCAAAAGAGATGAAACAAGCACTCCTAAGACCGTCCTTTCCAAGAAAAGGATCAGCTCAGGAGTATGTGAAGGTCTAAAAGGGGTACTTTGTCGCATACTTGCAAAATGAAGCCAACCAATTTTTCGTCATTTACACCTGACATTCTGTAGTTTGTTTACATTGTACAGTAAGGGAAAACCTGAAAATTACAGCTTCATCATTGGCAAATTCAACCAAATACCACAGGTGAACATAAGAACTGTCTATGACTCTCAATTGGAGTTTATATTATCTGATATCAAACAAATCAAAAAAAGTGACACATTGGATGTACCTTTAAGAAACATGGTTTCACACAAGACCAAGCAAGACTATTTAACAGATGTAGGGAGCTCAAACTCTAGACCATCAGTCAACTATAACTAAGCTTTTGCAATGACTTAAAACATACACAATATAAGACAGCGGGCAAAGAGAGGCCGATTGGAAACATTCAAGTATCATCAAAGTAGGCTAGAAATCTCTACCCTGAGCAAATCTTGGCAACACAATCATGACATGGGGGGGCAGAGGTTATAAAGATCTGGTAGGTACCAAATATGGTACATAAGACTAAAACCACACATATCAAGTAGTTTTCATCATGTGGGGGGAGAACGCATCTTCATAACCAAAAAGAAAAACCTAATAATCGTCAATGCTTTATCTAGATAAATATAGATGGATAAGACCAGCTGTATGTATGTACCATAATCAGGATTATAACCATCATCATCTCAACGCAGGTGTCATCTGATTCGTTGGCCTGAACAATGTTGTAATCTCAACTGGAGAAGATGCTATGAATGTCTACTATCTGCATGTCTATGCCACTCGACGCATCTTTAGGAAGGAAACTCTTGATGAACTTGTGCCGCGAGGAGCTATGAGTGTTGACATAAGTCATGGTCACCCATGGTCCCTCCGAGTAATCAGGGTGCATCATCCTTGGGATTCAAATCTGACAACCCCTTGGACGTCGTCTGGGAAAGAAACATGCAGTGTGCTAATGAATAAGACCTACAGTGGATGTGTAGCTGCCAACAGTCACCTCGCCTAAGGAGAAACATCTCACCTATCATCAAAGCCACATCTTTGATGCTTGTAAGAGATGAAAGAGCAGACAGTCATCAGCTGCTCCCTGAAGCGGCGATCGTATCTCCCCCTCATCTCATAAAATAGGACAGCCAAAAATGAAATGTTCTTATATCTCAACCTCCCCCAGAATGCAGGGCTACAAATCCCATGAAATCTATTCATCTACAATATGAAACGGATGTGACAATAGTTGACACTGTTATAATGTATATCTGAGCTATGTGATAAAGCCCGCATCCATATCCTGAAGTAACAAGTCACCTACATCACTCGTGTGGGAAAAGTGTGTCAATAATAATCGAGTTTGACCCCCAAATGGCCGTCCCAAGTTTGCTGAATATAGGATTGATGTATGTACAGCCAGGTATATGTATGGGAAAGAAAGCTTTATTTAATGTCTTATTTTACCAAAAGGTAGGTAAGAGTGAAGACCATCGTGTACATCCAAGTATGAATAGCAACAATTGGCAGTGTATAAGAAACATGTCCCAAAACAAAGAACTGACTAATTAACAGGTTGCATAGCAGCCACCCAGAACAACAAACATTTCGATACAAAGTAATATCCAAATTGTATTTCTCTACATAACTACAATAAGCTGTAAGAAACATCATGGACATGAAACTCTCTCATCCCCGAGTACCGGTGAAATATCCATAGAAAAACCAGCTCCTACGGTGACACGTCTGGGATGTCATGTGGAATGACATCTAGGAATGAGTCAATCTCATGAAGTCTGCTGAACATGCTGTCATCGGTCTCGATGCTTGAGAAAGAGATTGCCATGGAAAGAGATAGAAGAAAGTCCCCACCATAGGCCAACACCCCGTCCAGCATAGTTGCCCATTCCGGAATGGAACGCGTTTTGGAACCAGAACATGTTCCGTTCCGGAATGTGGGCAAAAAAAAAAATTTAAAAACCATAAATATTTAACAAAGGGTCCGTTCCGACCCAGGTTTCAGCAGATTATGGTAAGTAATCAAAGGTCTCACCATCGTGCAATCAAGGACTCTCTGAAGTTTTGTGCATGATCTACACTAGACATGGTCATCAAGCGAAATGATCAGGAGTTGTTCCAGATCCAGGAAAGTCATGAGGGCAGGGACTTCTCCTGATGTAAACCCATTCAAGGAAAATGCGTTCTTGCCAGAAAACTCACTGTTTTGTATTGTGGGTGCTTTTCATTAATTTGAAATTTATGCTACTGTTGAACCTCTAGTTATTTATTTCATAGCAGATTGTAAACCTTGCAGAGCCGTCCCTCAAGTACTCTTAAAAAATTTAAGACAGCATACCTGCCATCTTTGTCTTTGAAATCACGGATGCCTCCACCAACAGTCAAGGGAACAAACACCCTTTTAGATGTGGAACGGAGGACCTGAAAATCACTAAGAACTTTTTGGTGCATAGACCTCAAGAAGCCAGTTTCAGATAGGCATGTTAAAATTAACTTAAGACACAGTAATAAGTAACGCACCTCCAACATGGGAATATCACCCAATGGAGAGTCACGAAATCCTGTTATGTTTAAGAAAGTCACCTGCAAACTTACAAAGGGTGAAAGATTCAAATGCTTGTCAGAAAACAGATAGTTCAAAGCAGCTAATTGAAAATGGTTTATTTTTGAAAAGCTTATAATCTAAGCAACTTCCAAATTTCTAACCAAAATCACCTTACACACTGAGTCTTTATAAACAAAAGCTAACACAGTCTACTAAACATGTACTGGGTACTATCTGTCTACTAGGTGTGTACCAGATTAAAATACAAATATCGCTTCTGCCTAAACCACAAAAGGCCTTGAACTTTGAGACTCATCAACCACATTGCTAATATGTCCAAAATGAATCATTTAAAGGTCAAACACTCATCAAACTTACTTCATCTGCTCCATCTTCATAGTAACGACTTGCAAGGTCAACGGGCTTTCCAAGGTTACGAACCTGCAAATCATACATAGCATCCCCCCCCCCACCCCCCACCCCAAAAAAAACCACTATGCATCAATACAAAAAGATTTTGTCCAGTGAACGAGTGTAGAGAAAGCTCACCTACTACAAAAAGACCTCATAGGGGATCCCATGACCAGTACAAACCTCCTTTCCTTACACCACTCAAGCCATAATCATGGGGTTAGAGAGATTCTTATTCAGCTCAGAAAAAGCTGGCCAGTTCCATAAATTTCCCTCTGAAGGAATTTATGGCAGACTCAGTCCAACCACCGTGTCAGAATTCAGAAAATTTCAGGGTTCTTTTAGTCATTTGGTAGGAGCTTGATTCAAAGTTCTAAAAGATAATTTTGAATAGATTTTGATTGATTCAGAATGCAACTCTGATCTTGTGGGCTCAAATCATCTGGGAGCTATGGTTTCAAATTAAATAACAAATCCTGAGTTTAAGATGTTCCATTCATACTTAGTACATCATGAGAAGCCATATATAGTTCAGCATCAAATGCAGCAACTCCTTGAACAACGTTTGCTAACTATGTGATATCCCTAAACATGCAAAGTAAGCAAAAACTACTTGGGGTTGATAATCTAATACGACATTGCAAGAAATCAAAGCAATGTTGTTCAAACAAAGAATGACTAATGCAAAATTGTGAAGAGTGCATTGTGTGGTGGAGAAATAGAGCGGACTGAAGAAAATTGAAGGTGTTAATTAATTGCAAAGAAAAGAAAGGGCTTGATTGGCTTGCTTTCAGAAGGCACTACTAAGTATGTAAAGCTTTCAAACAAGAAAATTATGGAGGGTAAAATGGTTAGATTGATCAGATCTACCATTGTTAAAAACATTGTGAAGAAAATTAATCACATTAACGACATAAGAGGTTGAAAGAACATGACACTCTTGGTGCAACAATAAGAACTTTGGCATGAAATTTAAATTTATTGTTGGTGGATGGGGATTAGTTGTGAAAGCAAAAGCTTTATAGATCTGTGTTTCATATATACATAAGTCTAGCAGTAATGCAATTTCAAAGAGCTAAATAAATCATGATAAAAGTACATTCAATTTGTGCCATCCAGAATGGTTTCAGTGAGACCAATTATGGGAGATAAAACTTGGGAAGTTCATTCAGAAATGGAATTAAATTCAAAGATCATACTCAGAGAATAATAGGTTTACTTTAAATTGGCCCCTGTTAGTTCTTTGTGTAGATGAGTTTCATTCTTCTTGACTCTCTAACAGTCCTTTTCTTGTTTTAATAGGTGTATATTAGTTTGCAGGCCTATGAAGAGCTCCTTCAAGAACATCGTATGTCCATTCCTTCCACCAAGTTGGTATCATGATTTTCCTGGTCTCAACACAGAAAAATCGAGACCACACTATAGACTAATGCTACAGGATGAAGATGACTCTAATCCAACTAGCAAAACTTCTTCATAGTCAAAAAAGCAAAGAAATTACTTCATCTTGAAATCCAGAGCTTTCAAGAAACTAGAATTTCATTCACGACAAAAGAGTCGTGAAGACTATTGTCAAGCACGATAATATATTCCAACCCACATTTCAAATTGCTGGCGTAAAGCTATAACCAATGTGAATGCTCTTCATTGTACAATGGCTCCCATATTTTGTTTGTTATCTTTAACTTTTATTAGGGTCTAGGGATTGTAAGAGAATTTTCTATAGTGTAACAGATTCAAAATCGTTGTCCAACGAGCTATAAGACAAATAAAATCTAGATAATATGGCATGGTGCACAAAACAAGATAATACCACCTTGATCAGTTGTTTTACTTCAGCCACCAGCCATAGGGATGCTTGACGACAAAAGAGCCAAATTCAAGAACACACAAATTTTCATGGACGACAATCTTATCTACACAGAAGTGGCAAAAAGACGTCAAGCTTTCTAGGAAGCCAAAACATCAGGACGGCGGCTGATTTACTGAGATGGCTAGATTCGTTATCTTGATAGTACTCCTAGCGGCTCTCGCCAATGGGAAGTTGGGGTCCCTGGATAGATTAGGTGCACCCCGGAGCCCCATCCACACCAGTTCCATAGTGGGGTTTGGAATTGCAATGGTATACACTCATCCTATCGGGAGACATTACATCCAGTCATGGAGTTCATCAGATATGATGAACATGCACGTTATATTTGGGTTCACCTCTCAGGACGCGACATTGGCTTGGACAAAGATCTCTTTATTGCAACTTGCTACTCCAAGAGGCCCTTCTTTCCTTACTACGCCACTTTCCCCATGATAGCCCATTGAAAGCACAGGCTGACTTTCTCACCACTTCACTTCATATTGCTGCTTCATTGTCCTTCTTATCGAAACTCTATCGACGTCCTTCTGGTCCTCCCATTCAGCCTCCTTCGTTTTATGATGAGTGTTGCTCCTTACACCTTTGTGTTGCCCCTACACGTCTATATGAACCACTGCTCTTCGTACTGCTCGTAGAAATCTCCATCATACACTTTGCCGCAAAAAGCGTGCCTTCGAAGAACGAGAAGAGACGCCTTATCGATGCCCTAAATAGTTCCTCCACAGGTGCCTTATTGCACGCGTTCATTCCTCATGCTCCACCTCCCCTCATCGATGACTTACAGACATGGACCGCATATGCCACCTCACCATACACTATACCTACCAATTCATACATCTCTATGTCCCCACACCCATGTGAATTCACCTTCTTCACTCCCGACATGATCCACTGGGCCATTAAGAGATTGAAGACCCATCCTACCAGAGATATTGAGGACCTTGAATCTGAATTGTTGATCCCATGTTGTCGTCCCACTCTCTCCCATCTTAGCCACTCTACTCAACCGTGTGGTTGTCTCTGGTTTCCCATCTTCCTGGTGTACCAACATTATCCACCCCCATCCACAAAAATGGTGACCCCACTACCCTGGTAACTACCATACTATCATGATTGGGCACATTATTGCAAAGTTGTATGGCACTATTCTCCAGTCAACGCCAAGTTCTGAGGCAAAGATCAAGAGTATACATGCTATGGGCCAGGCAGATTTCCGAGCGAACTTTTCCACTACAACTCACATTTTCACTCTTTGAGCTATCATCGCGGAGGCTAGACAAAGGAGACAGAAGGTTTACTGCTCAAAGCCTTAAGCATTCTAGATCAAACAGTCATGGAATAGTAAAATTTTCACAAGGCAGTATACATATATGGTGTACAATAGCTTAAAATAATGCCTACACAAAAGTTTCTTGGGTGTCATCCAGAATAGAAGGACCACCTTTCTAGCATAATAAGTAAAAAATATTAAAAATATCAGTGTGTGCAAACATCTATCGTTGCCTAGAATAGAAGCAACAAATGAATTTAAGTCCAACATTGATTGAATTAGAAATAGTTAATACGTAAGCTTGGTGGGCAAGGAATTAGGAGAGAGGGGCCACACATGCCTTTGTATAGTGTGGTAATTACCATAATTCATGGGGTCACCATTCTTATGGATGGGATGGATGATATTCATGCACCATGAGGATGGGAAACCGAAGAAAACAGCATGATGAGAGAGAGAGAGAGGGAGAGAGAGAGAGAGCTTTATTGACGTCTTTTCCATGCCAAAAGGCATATAAGACAAACAGTACATATCAAGTGTCTGGTGCAAATAGGAGCATGTAAAACATCTCCAATAACAATAAAGAAAACATATAAGAAGTGTAGCTACTGTACCATCTGATAGCTACCAATGTCTAATAACTGCTAATGACAAAATGTAACTATGATGGTGGTGGTGGTATACATGTATATGCTCATCATAATATCATCAAATCAAATCTTGTTGCCACTGAAGAATGATGTAATGGAGACTGCGGCCGAAGGTTTAGTCGACCGCAAAGTGACTGGTGCATCACGAAAAAGACAGTTATATCTCCCTCGTATCTCATAGTATGTTGGACATTTGAATAAGAAGAGCTCCTCAGAGTCTATCTTGGACAGTGAGCACACCCAGAAACTCATAATGGCCATACCTAGTCCTAAACTCGGTTTTTTCTACGTCCCCATTCTTTATTCAAATTTCATGATACTATAATCTCAAATCGATTTTGGTGAAGTACTTTGCACCATTGTTGGAGGGTTTGCGGATCCCAACGCAACCCTAACCCTAGTTAATAAGTGAGAGGGATTTGGCACACTGCGTGTGTAAGTCCAACCCGATGATCACATAGTGATTTGATTAGTTGAAAGTCAATAAAAGGAGCCTTTGAAAAGTTAAAAAAGCATTAATTTCAACACCAATACTGCGTTCTCCAGATTGGACGGTTGAGTTTCATGTTCACACTGATGCCTCGACTAATTATATGACCAAGTGGGTTGAAGCCAAAGCTGTCAAAATTGTTGATGCGAAATCTACGGCCAAGTTTCTCTACAAAAATATCATTATCAGATTTGGATGTCCGATCGAGATTGTCAGTGACCGGGGTACACACTTTGTTACTCAAACGATAAAGTGTTTACTGGAAGATTTTTTTGTTATACACAGATTTAGTACTCCTTATTATCCCAAAGGGAATGGCCAAGCTGAATCTTCCAATAAGATTCTCTGCACGAAAATAGTTGAAGCGACTCGATCTGATTGGGAACATAAACTTCATGCAGCATTATGGGCACTCAGTACCGCTTACAAAAGTAGTACAAATCAAACACCCTTTCAACTGGTTTATGGTCAAGATGTTGTCATGCCAATTGAATTTTTTATACCATCTTTACGCATAGCAGCAACAGAACGGTTAAATGATGATAAGTCTTTTCAACTACGTCATGAAGCGTTGCACAAATTGTGTGAAACAAGATTGATGGCAGTTCATGCATTAGCAGCAGAGAAAGCCCGCCGTAAGGCATGGCACGATCGTCGATTACACAAAAAAGGATCTAAAAGCAGGAGATCTCGCACTGATGTACAAAACCAAGCTGATCAAGGGAAAATTGAAGTTTACTGGTGAAGGCCCGTATAAAGTAAAGGAAATCCTGAACTATGGAGCAGTGATTCTTGAGCACTTGGACGGAAAACAGTTTGATACTCCTGTGAATGGCAGCCGATTACGCAAGTTTTGGCTGCCTGCTCCACCAGTTCAGCAAGCATAATCCAAATGATTTTTATTTTTATTTGTTTTCAATTTTTTGTTTTCACTACTTAATTGTTAGTTTTGTTTGGAGAAGACAGTAAAAAAAAAAAAATGAGGAAAGACTGATGAGCAAAAGTCAGAAAAGTCATCAAAATGGAAAAAGAGGAAGGAAAGTATTTTCAAAAGATATTGTGTGTTGATTTGTGTGCATTCAGTTGTGTGTGTGGTGATCTGTGTGTGAGAGAGAGAGAGAGAGAGGAAGAGACAAAGAGTGTGAGGGACGGAGAGAGAGGATTTGTGTGTGTGCACAGTGTGTGTGTGTGAGTTTAGGATTTAGGTGTAAGGGTGCTTGGGTTTGGGGTTTAGGGTTTAGGGTGGGAGAGAGCTTGGGTTTCCGTGCTTCTGTGTGTGTCTGCGTGTGAGAGAGAGAGAAGAGAGAGAGAGAGAGAGAGAGAGAGAGAGAGAGAGAGAGAGAGAGAGAGATGGTTGCTCGTCCCATTTGGGATGAGGTGGAGGTGATGCCCGACAAAAAGTGCGTTGCCCTTTTTGTCGAAAGCAGTTCACATGGAACGCCTCTCGGGTTCGAGCACATCTGGGGGGTTGCGAGTCCAACCCACGGGGGGACGCTACGGGATCGGCATTTGTATGATCATCCACGCTGCGGAGAGGGCTCGCATTATGGAGACATATTCTGAGATAGCTGTTGAGCCCGACGAGCCGTCCACAGATGCCGCGGACTCTCTTTTGTACTGGTGCACCCACTGCCACCGCCCCTGCCAGTAGTAGTACACCCACCGCCCCCACCGTCGCATCTGCACCCGCCACCGCCGCTGCATATGCACCCGCCCCCGCCCCCGCCTCCGCCAGTACTCCCCATGGATCCACAGCCTCCACTGCTGCACCTACGCCTCTGCCATCACCGTCAGATCTGCACGGCCCGTCCACATCCTCCGCTTCCGCACCTACACCTATGCCACCACCTCCAGATCCGCATCATCCATCCACATCCTCCCAGCCATCCACATCCCGAGGCCCCAGATAGATGTCCATGCCGGGATCTTTCAGAGAGGGGCAGCACAGAGAAGCCACCAGGACCATAGCACAGATGTTCTATGACCTAAACCTCCCCTTTATCATGGCATCATCTCGCATCTTTCGAGAGGCTATCTCGAAAGTTGCAGTCTGCGGGCCCGGCTACACACCACGCACAGCCGACGCACTACGAGGCCCTTTACTCCAAGACCGGGTTGCATCAGTCAAAGAGAGACTGGCCGCACTGCACGAGGCTTGGGATAGATACGGCTGTTCCATCATGGCTGATGGGTGGACTGATCGTCGCAGACGTCCACTCATCAACGTGATTGTTTCCAGTTGTTACGGTTCCATGTTCTTGCGCAGCATCGACACCTCCGAGGCAGGGAGAGTGCATTCGGCCGAGTACATTTACGGCATCATTCGCGCGGCGATAGAGGAGGTCGGGCCACAGCGCG
Source organism: Diphasiastrum complanatum (assembly GCA_029204225.1). Taxonomy (NCBI): domain Eukaryota; kingdom Viridiplantae; phylum Streptophyta; class Lycopodiopsida; order Lycopodiales; family Lycopodiaceae; genus Diphasiastrum; species Diphasiastrum complanatum. The sequence goes on along the minus strand of MU833027.1, from coordinate 9,672 downwards.
TTGTCCAAGTATAATATTCTTTCATTAGTTGCTTGCTCATTTGCTGCTTGATGTTGATACAATAGTTCTGCGTAGTTTTCGATTGATTGCAATGTGTTTCCAAACTGTGAACTGATCGTGTGAACATATCGCAAAAGGTTGTGACGGACAATGCGTCCAACTGCCGCGGTATGGGGGAGCTTCTTATGGCAGACTACCCCTCCATTGTCTGGACTCCATGTGCCACACACTCACTGGACCTCCTCCTGCATTCCATCGAGCGCCTGCCTTGGGTCAGTGACATTCTCACGAGGGCACTTGCGGCTGTGGACTTCGTCACACGCAAGTGCCGCATGACGGCCCTTATCCGCACATTTAGCATGTTAGCTGCCACTTATTTTTTGACTCGTTCAAGATGCTCCTTTTTCTTTGCTCGTTTCATGTGTGCCTCTCATTTCGTTTGTCAATGCAGGCTCGACTTGAAGAAGCCTGCTCGCACCCGCTTCGCCTACCAGTTCATCATGCTTGAGCGGCTACACAAGCTCAAGGGTGAATTGCGGCACATGGCCACTTCGGCATAGTTCACCGCCATGGACCTGTCCACGACCCCAGAGGGCTTGGCCTTCCACGAGATCCTCTTCATGGAGCCTTTCTGGGTGGATATGCAGCAGCTGATGGACGTCATGCGCCCCATCTACTCTGTTTTGAGGCTCGTTGATCGCGAGGGGTGCACGATGGGCCTCATTTATGAGTTCATGGACCGCATAGGCGAGTCTCTCCAGCGTTCTGAGCTGGACCCTGCCAAGTATAACTTTTTTCCGTCTCACCATCCTTACTTCCATTTCGCACTTTGTTTCGTCTTGTTGCCACAACACGATGGTCTGTAACTGTTGCCTTCACGTGGTTTGGTCCACAGGTTGGAGCCTATCAGGCGCTTGTGGCAGCGGTGATGGGATAAGTTTCATCGGCCCATTCACAGTGTGGCCCACATACTGCATCCGCTGTTTCAGAGCGAGAGACAATACGACAATGCAGAGCTGCATGCGGACTGGTTCGCATACATCCGCCTCCTCAACAGCGACACTGGGTTCCGCAGCAGGCTCGAGGTGCAGAGGCTCGGTTACAGGTAAACTCTTGATCTATCGTACGCTGTAGTTCGTTCGATTTCCCTACGCGGGCTCAAGTGTACTCAAGCATATCGTTGCTCAACTGCAGACACTCTCTGGGGCTGTTCGGCGAGGACCTTGCACGTGTCCGAGAGAACAGGCTCTTGCCTGTATCATGGTGGGAGAGCTACGGCACCGGGCAGCCAGACCTGAGGACGCTCGCGCTCCGAGTCCTTTCACAGGTATGTTGTTTGATCTCATTCATCCAACCAGTTTTCGCATTTTCTCTACAAGGTCGGTACTCACTCGAGTTGTTGCCAATTAATGCAGGACTGTTCTGCTTGCGTGTGCGAGCGGAACTGGTCAGCGTTCAGCCTTGTTCACACGAACAGGCGGAACCGTCTGACGACGGAGCGGTGCAATGACCTGGTGTACTGCAACACCAACACCAGAGTGGTTCGACGCATCACGAAGAGCATGAGGGCAGGAGGCGCACGCGCCCTACTCCTGCAGGTATGTTTCGTTGCTCTGTCGTTTTGCTTTCGCATTGGTTTGAGACATTCAGTTTAATGCCCTCACGGTTGCTTTGGCTGTTCTCACGAATGATTGACTTGTGCAGGTCAATCCCGATGAGTGCCTGGTTGCAGCGGCAGATCGTGAGCCAGAGCCAGAGGTTGATCCAGACGATGCCGCTCGGCATGCTCTGCGGGGTGAGCCCGACGATGATGCCGATGCCGATGCCGATGAGACCACCACCCTCCCTGCTGACGTTCCATTGCCCTCCTCTGATGATGAGCCCACATATGATTCATACGAGACGGTCGACCTAGCAGGGGATGGTCCACGTGCCCCACCCAGTACCCCCACATCACGCCACCTTTCAGATGATGGCTGGTCAAAGTTTGCGAGGGAGACAGAGGCTGCTGCCCAGAGACAGATAGCGCAGAGACGACTCAGAGCATCACAGGCAGGCAGTTCTTCCCAGAGACCCCCCCGTGGCAGAGGGAGACCCCCAGGCAGGAGTGTACCACAGAGGGTTCCTTTCGGCAGACCCAGAGGCAGGCCAGCCAAGAGGGGACGCACTAATGAGTTTTCCAGTCGTCTCTTGGCAGGCGTTGGCCCAGACTTAGAGGAGTCCCAGATGCCTCTAGACTCCCAGCCAAACTTTGTATTTGACACCCCTGCAGATGCATCTGGCACGCATAGGGATAATTTTTTTAGCACGGACTTGTAGATACTGATACACACTTTAGCATCATCATGTACAGTGGCATCAGATGAGGTGTATATATTTTTTTCAGTATATTTGTGTCATGGCTAATTTATCGTGGTTGCTTACAAATGGTTAGCTCTGTGAAATTTGAATGGTTAGTCAGAAATGGTTTGCACCGTGCAAGATGAGAGAGAGAGAGAGAGAGAGAGAGAGCAGCAGCACATCTGCATCTCATTCATAACATATGCATCATGTTCAACCATTTAACATAACATGGTAAACCCGACACCCGAACAAATGGCACAGTTAACAATACACCCTAAACCCTAACAAATCATCCTAAACCCACAACCCCACAGCCATAACCATCAAAACAAGCCACAAGCATAATCATCATAACCACATCCATAAACATCAACCCCACCCACGTCCTCATTGTGTCGTAGGCAATGCACCACAGGTATGTGCAGATTCAACATCAAAGCTGCACTTGTGCACCATACACTTAAACCTGCGTAGAATGTATTAATGGTCCAGGAATACAGTCCACTGGTTTGTGTAGCGGGTACGTACCCAAGGGACCGAGCCTGGCCCGATTCGGGCATCGTCAGGTCAAAATGCTCGTTCGACGGGTTGGAAACGCATTAGGTCAGTTAAATGGACTAGTTTTGCAACTATCCGTCCGACGGTCCCGTTTCTCCAAACGGGATCCATTTCACGTGTCGTCCGTTTCGGCCAGTGGACAACCTCGATAGGAACCTGTGGGAGAAGACGGGACGAGGACCGGACAGACGGCAAGCCCAGTACGTCCTTCCGAAGTTTAGGGTCAAAACAGGGCTACGGGGACACTTTGTCCGCTCGGTACCTGAAAACTGGGAGATGTTTTGGAGCCCCCGTGCTGGTACGCAAAATTTCGACATCGTATTGTAGCGTGTTGAAGTGGTGCCATAACTAATAAGCAAGTTGTTGAAGTTCATCCGGGAAAAAACCGATCTCATCAACCGAGTCACAGTAGTGTATAGCTTGTCACTCTTCTGGTGAGCCCTAATTTCCCCCAGAGACTTTTGGTCCTGAGAGCTTTTTACTGGATCTGGTGAGCGTGGACCTCTCCCCGATCCTCTGGCGAGCACTCACTTCTTTGAGACAGTCACTGATGCACCCGAAACCCTAAACCAGTAATATGTTTGCCATACAAACCATCATCTTCACTTGAAACCACTCTCAGATCATTCTTTGCCGCTTTATTGGAGCCCAGTTTCCAACGAAGGTTTTTAATCCTTTATGAACTGCTCATTAGCCATGGTTGTTTAGTAATATCTCAGTTATGAGAGGCATGGCCCAGTGGTTAGGTCCGTTGCAAAAATTTTTGCAAATTTTTTTGGGTACCGTTTTCCTATTTTTTATCAGGAGGGGGCAAGTGGGTGCCAGACACCCTCTGATAATTTATTCCGGGGGGAAAAACAGGAACCATAAATTGCTTTTATTTTGCTTTTGGGATGGGGGACAATACAGGCAGGTGCCTGTATTTTTATTTTTTTTTTGACAAAAACAAAAATTTGAAAAAAAACGGACGCGTCCGGACGCGGACGCATACGTCTCAGTCGTCGCGTTATACTATCCATCGTGATGTCCCATCTGCAACGGATATCATGATCCTTCCTAGCACAAGCATGGTCACTTAGTGGATGACCCTTGCGGAGCCTCTGCTTACTGCAATGGGTATTCATGAGAGAGCCTTCTCAGAGAGAAAAAACATGGATTTTATCACTCTTGCCTTCAGTACTTGGAAGGAGGAGAAATCCAAGTTTTATATTACTTTCCAGAGAGCCACACACAAGGTGCGCGTGACTGAGGCCGCCCTTGCCATATGGATTCTGTGCTTTCTATTTATGAAGAAGCACCAGCCGAGTCATCTCAACAGGCATCCAGCTCACATAGTCAACGTCATCCACGCAGCGAGATCGTCATTCCTGACTCGCCTTCCGCGTCACGACGTCGTACTAGGCAAACATCCTCAGCTGCGCTTCCACCCCCTGCTGCTATTCGCACTGAACTACCTATTCCCCCCGCCTCTGATGCTTCCCTCGCCTCTGCTTCCTCTCACGGAGAGTCTGTGACCATTGGGGCTACCATTCCCATCACAGCTGCACAGGCCACCTCACCCCCACACACAGAAGCTGTTTCACCAAACACCCAATATTTCATGGATATGTTCGATGATTCCAATCCCCTTGGGGCCTTTTTGTCATGCCCCAGAATCCTGCGCCCTTTGAACTCCAATCCCCTGGAAGAGGATTCGAACAGTTCCATGATACTCCTACTGGTTTTGACGACTCTTTTCGGATTAACCAGCAACCTCAAGTTGAAGCCGAACCAACCACACTTCGGGTCGGACAAGCTGTCAAATCACCAAAGCAGTTCGACGCCACAGTGCCTGAGGGCTATGAAGAAGAAGACCTCTTTGAAGAAGAGTTACAGGCACCTGCTCCACGCCAACCAGGGATAGTACCACCAGGTCCTTCTGCTGCTACCACCTCCACAACAGTAGATTCTGGTGATTGTTACGAGCTCGTGACCAGTGCCGAACCCTAGAGAACACAGATAGGTCAGATACCACAGTTAGGGTCGTGTCCAGCGTACACGACCAACATGGCAAGACAGTGTGAGTAGTGTGCCCCAACACGGTCCATAGCCATGGCGGGCCTAACACAGTCTAGGGACCCTGTCAGCAAGACAGGGCCCCCAGTTGGGTCCCGACGTGCAGTCGGCCACGTCAGTGACACGTGGCCGACACTTGGCAGTTGCATGCTACCAGTCCTCACACTGGGCTAGGAGGGGCTTACTCTATATCAGGGAGTAGGCAAGGTTGGGTGGATCAGTTAGTGTTTGCCCTACTGTGGTGTTAGGATCTATTACACTGGTATCAAAGCCATCTCCATCCTAGGGAGCTTAGTAGCAGCAGTAAAGAAAGCTATCAGAGCATAGGAAAATTCTCTTAGTTTCTCAGAAAGAATTAGAGAGGAAATTCGCTGTAGGATCAGCTTTCTAATCCTCCAATTTGCTGGAAATCTCAGTAGTTTGAAAGCATATTTCTTAGAATAGCTTCAGCGCTGATGAATGGGTTTCCCTCTCCAATTTTCGAGTGTAGTTCAGTGTAATCTGAGCGGAAATTCAAGGGGAAAGGAAGAGCAGATCCATCGCTGTATAGCTAGCCCTCAAATCTGAAATTTGTATCAAGTTTTGAGTAGATTAGAGTAAGTTCTAATTAGAAATAGAGTAGCAGGGTCAGCGCTGGACAGGGAAGAGAAAGGGTGAAATTTCATCCCTGTTTTTTGAGATTTCTCAAGAGTTTGAGCTTCAAACTTGCTTGCTACAGACCAGCGACCTACCAGCTGAGGTCAAATCAGAGATTCAAGCGGATTTTTGAGTCTAACTTTGGACAAATCGGGCCAGACAGGTTGCTGTCCAATCAGCGAGGGCAGGGACATCAAAACTCCGGATTTCTTTCTGTATTTTTCCGGTTTTTACTCGGTTTGTTGGAGCCCCACATCTGAAATCAGATCAGCGAGCTACTCTACTCAAAGAACCGGAAATTTTGACACTGTTTTGGAGCTTCAAGCTGGGATTTTCCGGGACAGCAAGTCTAAAATCTTGGGTAAAAGAGCTGAGAGGGTTCCTCTTCGTATTTTCTTTGGAAGTACAGTCCTCAGAAACAGCTAAATCATCTTTCCCACTTTGTACAGTTGTAAATTAGTCTTTCTGACTTTTTTTCTTCAGAAGTTAAGGTACCTCTCTTTCAGTTCTGAAAATGACCACTCCTCAGGGACCTGATCAACCCCCGGAGAGGGGCATCGATGAGCTTGAAACAGAAGCCTTGGCTTACAGTAAAGGGAAAGAACCAATGGAAATGGAAGAACAGGAACAGTTCGCCGAAGAACTCGACGAACTGGTGACCAAGGAGCAATTTCTCCACTTGGTAACAGAAGTGGACGAACTGAAGTTGGCATTAGCCAATTTCAAGTCCAGTGTGGATGACTCGTTCGCTGAACTCAAAGGCTTGATTTTGAGTTCCGCGAAAGGAAGCCTTCCCTCCACTTCTCAGTTATCCCCTTTTCGGGTGAGACTTTGCGGTCTCACCCCAATGTTTTTAAAGATTTAAATCCTCCTACTTTTAATGGGGAAGAGAAGGATAGGAATGCATATATTCTACAAACCTTCCTCAGCGAATGGAAGAACATTCATGCTCTTAAACAGACCCCTGACCATTTGCAAGCAATTGAGGCCAATCTTTCCTTAGGGCCTATGGCCTATAAGTGGTGGTTAAATCTCCAGAAGACTGGGCAGACTCCCCGGTCATGGAAAGCGTTTGAAGAAGCTTTTTTAAGAGAATTCCTACCAGAGAATGAACTTGATAGAGCCTGGGAAGCCTGGGAAAGAACAGTAATGGACAAGTCCCTAATCCATTATACCTCGCAGTATCGAGAAGTAATTTTAAAGATTAAAAATATGGATGATTATCAGAAAATCAGAGGGTTTGTCCAAGGCCTCAAAGATAAATATAAAGTAGAGGTCCAGAGAAACTCGCCTACTACCCTTGAGCAAGCTCTCAGATATGCTCAAATCTATGATGATTCAATGGGTAGGAAGAGGGCGAGACAGCAACCCCTTTCTGAGCAGCCTCCTCAAAAAGACTTTCAATTTAAAAAGAAATTTTTAAAAAGAAAGAAAGAAGAAAAATTTAAAAGTGAAGCTCCTCAGAAACGCCCTTCACTCATACAGCCCTTAAAACCAGATGATTTTGAGAAAGCCAAACAAGAACGTTTGTGCTTTGTGTGTATGGGCAAGGGACACACAGTCAAACAGTGTCCCAAGGGGCCTTTCACTAAAAAAGATAAGAAACAAGTTCATCTTGTTCAGACTGTAAGTTTCCCCAGTGACTTGGCAGCTTCCAAGATCAAAGTGTATCATGAAGATCATGAACATTGTTGCCAACTGACCTCTGCAATGCTAGCGAGACCCTTCAGCTTTGGGCCGCATGACCTAGTACGTATGCATGGGAAAGTTGGCAACCAGTCAATAAGAGTTATGGTTGATGATGGGGCAATCCATAATTTCATCAACTACACCCTGGTTAAAAGAACTTAAACTACCAGAAGTACCTAGTCAGCATAGGTACATAGTTTCACTAGCTAAGGGTGAAGATAAGTAAATCTGGGAAACTATGGTAAGTAACTTGAATCTTGGTATTCACGGGTACCAAGATGAAATAAACTTTCAGATAATGCACCTGGATCGGACAGACATTGTTCTCGGGAGAGATTGGCTCTACAGTTTAGGACCTTCCCTCCACAGAAATTATTAGGAGAACACCCTCAGCTTTCAGCATAAAGGCCGAGAGATCCAGTTGCATGGGGAGCATGATGTTCCCAACAGTCCTATGGTCTGCAGTTCAGAGCTCTGTCAGCTAATCGGAGATGATGACCATCAGGTATTCTTATGTGACTTTCAGTTTATTCCTGAAGTTTCTATTTCTAGTTCTATACAGCAGAAAATCAGTAAATTAGAATGAATTTAAGGTGATGCCATTTGGGCTCACAAATGCTCCAGCTACCTTTATGACCTTGATGAACAGTGTCCTCAGACCATACTTGAGTAAGTTTGTAGTCGTATTTTTAGATGACATCCTCGTCTACAACAAAATGAGGAAGGAGCATCTAAAACACCTCAGAAAGGTGTTTCGACTGCTCAGAAAGCATAAGCTTTATGCTAAACAATCCAAGTGTGAATTCTTCGTTGAAGAAGTAGCATAATTTGGGTCACATTATCTCGTCAGATGGGATTAAGATGGACCCGAATAAGGTTAAAGCCATACTCAGTTGGCTGAGACCTCAGAATATTTTGGAACTTCAGATTTTTCTTGGTTTGGCGGGATATTACAGACGATTTGTCAAGGAATAAGCTCAGATAGCAGTTCCCATGACAAATCTTCTTAAGGGGAAGGGAAAGGAGTTCATTTCGGAGTCCACACAGCAGGAGAGCTTTGATGCTCTCAAATCAGCTTAGCTACAGCACCAGTTTTAAAAGTCGTCGACCCCAATCAGCCATTTGTCGTCGAAACAGATGCTAGCAACTTTGCAGTTGGTGCTATACTAACTCAGGGTGGACGACCAGTTGCGTTCGAGAGTAAAAAACTCGAGCCAGCTCAGACTAGGTACAGTGCCTATGAAAAGAAACTTTTTTCTATAGTCCATGCCCTTAAGACTTGGAGGCATTATTTGTATGGTGCCAACTTTGAGGTCCTGACAGACCATGAAAGTCTCAGATACCTTTGCAATCAACCTGAGCTTAGAGGTCGGAAAGCTCGTTGGGCAGAGTTGATGCAAGAGTTTGATATGTCTATCAAATAGAGACGGGGGAAATTCAATACAGTAGCAGATGCCCTTAGCAGAATGCCTATCATAAACGAGCTGAGTTTTACTCAGTTTCGTAATGAGTTACTCGAGTCCTTGAGAGGGAAGTGCCAGCATGATGCATTCTTCTCTACTATCTGGAACTCAGTCCAGAGTAGACAGTTACAGACTCCAGAACCAGTTCCCGGGGCTGGTGCCAGTTCATCCAAGAATACGGCAGCTTTCGTTGAGGATGATGATGAGTCCGAGTATACGTCGTCAGATGACGTTGAGGATTCTGAGCTTGTATTACCCAAGCAAACCCCAGTGGTTGAGGGTCAGTTGACTCAAGGATTCAAATGGAACAGGATGAGTACTTGCTCTATAGAGATAGAGTATGTGTCCCCAATTCAGAGGATTATAGGCAACAGGTCCTATATGAATGTCATGACAATCCTAGTGCGGGACACCCAGGCATACAGAAGACCTATGAGCTTCTTCGTAGGAAATTTTTCTGGCCCAGTATGAAAAAGGACGTCCAACAGTATGTAACCAGTTGCCAGAAATGTCAAGTAAACAAAGCAGAGTGTTTAAAGGCAGGAGGGTTGTTGCAGCCCTTAGAAATACCAACTGGTAAATGGGAGAGTATCTCCATGGATTTTATAGTAGGCCTGCCTAAAACCCAAAAGGGTAATGACGCTATATGGGTCACAGTTGACCGTCTGACCAAATGGCTCATTTTATTCCGACCAAAACAACCGTTAGAGCTCCAGAGTTAGCGAGGTTGTTTGTAGACGGGCTATTTAAATTGTACGGTCTACCTTCCGGCATAGTCAGCGACCGAGACAGTAAGTTTAATGGAAATTTTTGGAGGGCAGTATTCCATCATCTCCATACTAAACTTAATATGAGTACTACCGACCATCCACAGATGGACGGTCAAACAGAGAGGGTAAATCAGGTGCTAGGAGATATGCTTCGAGCA
>MU833026.1:0-62321 GCA_029204225.1 Diphasiastrum complanatum | reverse complement strand
CTTCCGCACCCCATTTTTTAATCTACCTTTAAAAAAAAAATGCTCCCAAAAAGCGTTGGAAATCGCGCATCTTGTTGCAGTGACTCTTTCCAAACATCAAACCTCTTGTCTTCCCCATAGGATGCCATCTTTTATCACAATCACAAGTATGATAATGATAAATGTTATGCTCCACTACTAAAGGGTTGATCTAATCCCACCTCTTAAGGAGAATAATGTCCATTGAATCTTCTCCATAGATAAGCCATCTCATATGAGTAAGCCTCTAAATTAGATCCTTCTAAAAAGTTGTAAGATTTGTGGACAAGACTTTTTATGTTAAAGAAAATTTCATGCACCTTTTGCTCGGAAGGTGCGTGTAAAAAAGAATTCTGGCAAAAATAAATAAAAAACATTTTACCGAGGAGGCTTGCTCTCTCGGACAGTTCCACCTAGGGAAGGGGCATCCTTCTAGAAACCCTTCTATAACCTTTGTATGAAATATAAGAGATTCAAAAAATCATAATTCGAAGTGCTCAGATTTTATTTGTACTCTGGGGGCATTTTCAAAGGCACAATATTCAAGTAAATTTAGAATCACACTTTTTTGTAAGCCTTTTTGTCATAATTCTTTAGTGGATAGCAAATAAAAAGTTGACACTGACTTAGCACATGAAAGTTATGATGAAATCTGTATGTGGAAACCCAATGATAAAACACAAAACAAAAAAAAAAAGAATTTTAAAATTAACCAAAAAAAAGTTAGGAAACAACAAAACCTAAAAACAACAAAAAGAAAAACTCAAAAAAATCTTCGCACTTGCCATAGGGGAAGGCTCAAAGCCCTACTGCTTCGTTCATGTTTCATTAGCATTGTACAATTAGAAGTGCAAGATGCCCCTTGGGCCAGGGCCCACGCCCCCGCGGGCAAGCACTCCCATTCCAAAACTTAGATTCAAAGTATTAACCATATTATTCCAATTCAAGAAGCGTATAGCGATTTGAATTCAACTCTCACTCTCACTCTCTCACTCTCTCTCTCTCTCTCTCTCTCTCTCTCTCATATATATATAAAGATGCTTCTTCATTCGTGAATGCATTTTGTCTTGTTGTTGTTTAAGCTTTACTACCATCACCTCCTGATGATTCAGAAAGGATTTGCAACGCTTGGTCAGCAAGCTGGGCGTAGCTAGTGCGTAGTTAGTAAAGAGTTAGTGCAATATTCTGTTGAAGCGCATTTCAGGTTTCTGAGCAAACATTCTAGCAGTTGGCTGATCTTCGTGACTAAAACTTAAAATAGTTATTGGGTGTGGCTGGACTCTGCAATCTCATTTCAGTTCTTTTTTAACAAGCTGCGTTTCATATGCTTGTACTAACAGTAATGTAGGTATTGACAAATCAGCAATTTATTGCTAAAGAGCTAGGCGAATGTCTTACTGATCATCCTTGTTCCTTGGTTCTTTTTCTTAGCAGAGGACGCAGACGTCTAATTAAATCGCTATGACAATCAAGTTGTTAAGAGTTATAATCTATGCAGCTGTGGTACATTTGCTTGCGGTGCAAGCGGTGGAGGTTAACATGAGCAGCGTAGGTCCTATTCAAGTGTGTCAGATGCTCTCCCCATCACCACGCCTGGAAATGTTTGTCGATTCACTTCAAAAATTCCTCGCATCCACCTCCCATCTAAGACCCCCATTTGAAATCGGAGCCTACAAAATCACTCAGGTGAGGTGACAAACCATTTCCAGCTTCGATCCATTGCAGCTCCTAATTATGCAACCGTTTTTTTGACTAATTCATGAAAAATTTCTTTCTCAAAGGAATCTGATACAACAGTGGATATGTGGGCCTGGATTAATCCTGCAGAAGCTGCATCGGGATCTTCCGCCCCACTACATTGTATGCCTACGGAACCAGCTTGGAGGCGGCAACCTATCCTGGGCCGACTCTTGTGGCAAATGCGGACCAGGAGGTGATAGTGCGCTGGACAAATCACATCCCTGATCTGAACCACATTCTTCCAGTTGATCCAACGATTGAAAGAGCTAATCCGAGGCTGGGCGGCGTGCCTATAGTGACCCATCTTCATGGCATGGAGGACGAAAGCTTTTACGACGGCAATCCTGATGCGTGGTATACTCAATTTGGAGAGAAAGGACCGGCTTACCTGACGGAGGAGTATCACTACCCAAATGCGATGGAGCCCGCGCTTCTGTGGTATCACGACCACACTTTCGGCCTCACTAGGGCTCAACATGGTTGCAGGATTGGTGGGAACCTATGTGGTAAAATCTGCTGCTGAAAATCTGAGTCCTTTGCCTAAGGGTTTGTATGAAGTAGTGCTGGTTCTGCAGGACAAGCAATTCTTCTCCGATGGGTCTATCAACTTTCCCAACATCGGCAATGCTGCAGATGTGCATCCCATTTGGTGTGCGGAGTATTTGGGCGATACTATTCTTGTCAATGGCAAGGCATGGCCCTTCATGGATGTGTTTCCCTTTAAGTACAGATTCAGGCTTGTCAATGCAGCCAACAATAGGTTCTTCCTGCTTTCTTTGAATCATCCCAACATGAGCTTCATCAAAATTGGAACCGATGGAGGTCTTCTACCTCACCCAGTCGTGCAGCAACAAATCAGAATTGCTCCAGCAGAGAGGGTGGATTTCATCATTGATTTCTCTGGCCTGCCTCCGGGAACAGCTATGGTGCTGCGTAATTCTGCTCCAGCTCCATTTCCTAATGGCGTAGCCCGTCTCACTCCTGAATCAGCCAGAGCAGTGATGCAGTTCAGAATAGTCTCTCCTCCGCTAGCAGTCAAAGATAATAGCCTCATTCCAACAATTCTAGGACCAGAAGCTCCTTTCATTAGGGAAGATTTTGCTTCAAGAAGGGTTCATCTACTAGAAGCCAGGAACACTTCTTCCAACGAGCCTTACACATTGCTGCTGAACAACCGTACCTACAGGGATCCGGCCACCGAGATCGTGAGGATAGGAAGCATAGAGATTTGGGATATGATCAATCTCACGCCTGTAGCACATTCGATGCACATTCATCTCATCAAGTTTCATGTGAGCGATCAACAGCCATTCAGCATTTCTCGCTTCACCAATCGCACATGCTCGTTGGCTTTTCCATATCCAGATCCCAGGAGCTGCTTCACTGGGCCAAGGAAGCCACCTGACGTCGATCAGATTGGCTGGAAAGACACGGCGGTCACATTTCCAGGATTTGTGACTAGATTTCTGCTTAGATTTACAACCCAAACAGGACTGCCTTTCCCTTTTAATCCAACAATTGGGCCAGGCTATGTGTGGCATTGCCATCTGGTGGATCACGAAGACAACTCCATGATGCGACCTCTCCTCGTCAGATTCTAACTACGATATTTTTCCCTATCAGCATTCAACAGCCAGCTTGATCTCTAAATGATTTTGTACTCTGATGCAGGTTATGGCAATGCCACATCTACAATCTGAGCTAAAATATCTAAGTAGCCACGCGCTGCGGCCACGTCCATCCTGTATTCTTTTTATTGATAAGTTTGCAATAAAGATTCTGGCTGATTATATCAATTGCTGCAAATACTTTCATGGCTGACTATCCTACTGATTAAAAGGTAGAACAGGATTGAGCTGGTTTTATTTTGATTATTTTCTAGCAAACCCTCTACGCTCCTATTTTATCTGAGCTTCAAATTCTTGCTTGAAACTTGAAAATCCGTATGGAATTCGTCCTTGAAAGACAGATAACTTTCTTTGCATTTATTCAATTGTTCTGTTCTTTCAAACTTATTTATCCATGTAAACTGCTATAAATCATGAAAACTAGATATGTTGTGAGTCAATCTAAAGAAAAGAGTTTCAGGTCAAACACACATGATTCATCCTGGGTATCGATTTTTTAAGAGTTTGAAACCTGTAAGCACATTTGACGACTTAGGCATGTATTTGCTGATCAACTTCGACCTTCACCAAATTGTATGTTCTGGTAGTACTGAATACAGATGAAACATATCCTTTTGTGTCCTTAAGAGTGCCTGAGAATTCTGGTTACAAAGTAAGACCATAACATGATACTTTTTCATTCTTAAAATTTTCCCCTTATATCATCTTTGGACCCATTCTTTCAAGTAGAAGATGCTCTTTTTTCATCTTGTATAAGTAGAAGATATTTTTAAAACATAGCTTATTTGGTTGACAAGTAGGCTTACCATGGGATAAGAGTAGCCAAAATCAAGAAAATCATTTGAGAGGCAAAAAATTTGAGACGTTATAGAAACTTGCAAGTAGACCTTAGGCATGTTACTTACATTCATACAATAAAAGTGGAGATTCGATGATAAGCGCTCAAACTAGAACAATATGCCCGACATTCTCTCCTAAATAAGGCATTGATTCTTATCTTGAACTCTTAGAAAATCCCTCAGGAAGCCCTAATTCATGAATAAGTTTATTGTTATACCCAAAAATAAGGAAATTTCTTAGCATTGGAACCGAATTCTTGGAAGGAAATTTCTTAGCATTGGAACCGAATTCTTGGTATAAATAACAGGCACCAATGATAATGTTCTCAATATGGCAACACACTCATAATCTGAATCATAGGAAAGCTCTATTCATCAATAAAATTAACATAAAATTCTAAAATGAAATTGACAACTAAGTTGGAACACATGTTCTGTACATATAATGTATGTAGGTTATCAAAGTGTTACAATAAAATAGTTTTAAAAGTACAACTTAATTACAAATAAATGTTCCTAGCCCTATTTCTAGCCCTAATTGAACCAACTAGAGTCACCACTAGGTGCATATTATTGCGATAGGCAAAATCGTACTCCCCTTCCGTAGGTTCACGATGTACCACTTTTGCATACATATTCAAGGTTACAATTAGTATGCATGTTGAGAAAAAAAAAACAATAAAAAAAGACAAGAATAAAACACACATGAACCATAATGAGTACTAACAAGGACTTAAGATAAAAGCCTAAAGTCTATTTGTATTGCCATGCCAAGGTGACTAGCTCCCTTCACCGAAACATGAATCGTCTCGGCCTCCCATTGTTGTTTATATTTTTTTTGGATTGTCCTGAAAGCCTTTTTTGGTTGTCTTAAATTCATCTTTGTGCATGTGGGTCAGCCTTTGTCTACTCACCTCATCTCAAATATCCAATTTGTGACGGCTCATGACAAGGGCCATACAACAAAGCATCCACTTGCTATTAATCTCCAAGTGATAAGAAACAAAAATCTCTCTATGTAATTGATCAAGCACTCTTTTTTATCCTCTCATCTTCGTGGCTCCGGTCCTTAACATTAGAGGAGTTCTCAATATCAAAAAGTCCTTTTAAGGAATGCCATGTAGGATATAGAAAAATATCAAAATAAAAAAAACAATATATTTTATTTGCTTGCCCCCACCACTCCCGAGGCCTCCCCAACTCCCAATGATCTAACCACAGTGTCTATACACAACTAGAAAACTCTACGTTTATCCACGCAGAGTATCCACGCAAGACCCGACACTTAGTCGATTTTCTGAAATGTTGTTTGCATGGAACATCCACGCGTGGATTATCCACGCCAAAAAAAATTTGAACACGCCTCCGGCCATTCCACCGGTGTTTTTTTGACACGGCGTCGAAAAATTTATGCGCGTGGATTATCCACGCGAAATTGAATTTTGAAAATTCCGTTTATTGTTTGGGAGGGAAGGTTGGCAGCGCCAGAAAGCAATTTTTGCATGGATAATCCACGCGTGGATTATCCAAGCAAATTTCCGTTTGTTCACCGGACCGGACCGGAAGTTAAAGATATCCACGCGTGGATATCTTCTGCGTGGATTATCCACGCATTTTTTTTTTTTGTTTTTCGCATGTTGATAATGACATGAAATTAGTTAAATAAATATACTTCTAAAGTGAATTATATTATGATTAGGTTATATATATTTTTTTCTAAAGTGAATTATATTATGAAGAGGCCTAGGTTTTTTTTTTTTTTTTGCATGTTCATAATGAAATGGAATTAGTTAAATAAATTCTTTTCTTAAGTGAATTATATCATGATGTTTCCAAATGATTGGGATTTTTTATGAGGTCAGCCACCTACTTTTATAAGACAGTTGACTCAAGCTACCAAGAGGGTAATTATGCATGAGCTAAGGCTTTGATAGCCAGGGGTTTAGGGTCTACCCTAATGGCACTCTACCTAATCTCATATCCGAGATCATTTGATATGGATTGAGAGCTCATTTTGTACATACTTCGAGAGATTATCAAGAGATGGTGATTTTGGCAAGTTTGCTCTTTAGTAAGGAATTGATGAATGATGAATGTGATTATTTTTGTGTCTAATGAATAGAGCTGAATCTGAACAAAGTATTATACTTTCCACATGTGTGACAGGATGTGAAGATCAATTATTTCTAGTTTTATTGTGGTGTTCAAAAACTCTTGCCAATTAGATGCAAAATAGATTGAATTGTGTGCTAGTTTTCTATCTATTAGATATACGTGAAACCTTTGATGCTTTTTCAAAGTTTTAGTATCCAAATGAGGGTCATAACCTTTGATTTTAACATGGTATCAGAGCCCAAATGCAACCCCCAAGGCTCAAATACAAGGAAGAGAGAAGCAATTACAAGTTGATGATTGTTTAATTTTTATTGCCCTTATTATTACCTTAAGTTTGATGATGTTCCTTCAAGTGTGAATGAAATTGTAACAACAAAAGAGTGATTTGATGTAATAAAAAGTGAGTATATGATGCATTGTTTGAGATACTTGTAAAATTATTGATCCTCCATCAAAGATACAAAATGTTATTGTTTGCAAATGGGTCTTTAAGATCAAGCTTAATCAAGATGGTAGTGTGAACAATTATAAAACAAGACTAGTTGCCAAGAGATATGCTCAATTCAAGGGGATTGACTATGATGAAACACTTGATTTTGTCATAGTTTGTGGTTGTGATTTCATTAACTCACATGCTTTTAGTGATTTACTGTCTTTGTAGCATTTGTTAAAAAATGAGAATTTTCTTGGAACATGCAGCCGTACATCTATTTTCACCGACATTATCTCCAAAAAAATGGGATTGAAGTCAAACTATGTCTATTCTTTTCACTTGCTTGACCATAAATGAGACTCTATTTTGGCTAAATAACAATCATTTGAAAGCATTGCAAGAATCGATTTCATTCAGAATTGCAATAATCAATTTTTATTTGAATTACAAGAATCAATTTCAGCCGCGACAACATCTTGCAATTCATCTCTTCTCAGATGATTTATATCATCACTCTCACTTTCAAAAATTATTTCATCATCCTGACTATTAGAATTTCTATTCTCAACATCTATGGAAGTGGGTGCTTCAAGTATGGTTTGACGATTTACTACATCTCTTGGTAGCTCAATCTCATAGTTAAAATGAAGGTTTTCCATTTCATTCTCAACATTTGCACCCTCAAATACTCGTCGTGAACATGGTTCAACTTGAGCTACAAACCATCATATCTTGTTTAGTCGATCTGGTTGAAAAAACACCTGGAAAAATCACTATTCTAGAACATATCGAAAACTCAAATACTGAAGTCACTTGAAATAAAATGAAAAACATTTATATTCCATCATATTAGAAAATATATTCTATGTAAAATCCTACAATAAAATATTCTCATAAAATCTAGAAAAGATTATGAGAATATTGAATGACATTTGAAGCATGCAAGCCCATGTGGGGGACCCTCTCTCTCGTGGATTTGAAGAGGCAAAAAAAACAGTGTGGAACATCCACGCATGGATATCACGTGGATAACTTTTGCGTGGATAATCCACGCGAAATTTGAATGCCAATAAAATAGCATTTTCGTGTGCATTCTTGCTCCTCTTCTTTTGCTTTCAAGTTTTGTAGGCTTTCTAATCTAGTGTTTAGTGCTCTTGCTTGCTATTGCTCTTCTAAGGTTGCTTGCTTGCTTGCTTTTGGCTGCTGTTCATTGCTAGTGATCTTGCTCTTGCTATTGCTTGCTCTATTGATCTTGTTTGTTCTTGCTTACTTTTAATCTATTGCTTTCTTGTCATTGCTTACTCTTCTAATCTAAAAGTCTTTAATACTCTTCCACTCTCATTCTCCACTACTTTCTAACTTTTAAACCCATTCTTTGATACAACATCTTCAAGTGGTAGGTTGTCACTCGGGATCGGGAGGAAGGGGCAATCTAGAGGCCCAATCTATAAGTGCAATAGTTTTTAGTATGATTCTGTTTTTGTAGTGAGATTGTTAATGTTTTTTATTACTAAACTATGTTGTATTGCTAAACTATGATTTTTTGTTGAATGTAGTTTAGTGATTTTGGAAGACACATGACCGCCGTGGAGTATAAGCAAGGTTATGATCATGGATATGTCGGCCTTAAGGCTTTTATGGAATCCCATGAATTGTTTCCAATCGTAAACTCTTAACCTTTATTGTTTTGTGATTGTTTACTTTGTGGTTTACAAGTAAGTTTAATCTCAATTTCATTAAATCTTTGATTCTGTTTTGTAGAGAGGCTCTACAACTTCAACTGTTCGTGATGTGGAAGAAAATGTGGAAAATGTGGAAGAGAACGTGCAAGAGTACGTGAATGAGAGCGAAGAGGAGTTTGAAGATGTGGACACCAACGTACACCTACAAGATGAAGGAGGCGAGGAGGGAGGAAGTGATGATGAGTAGAGGTTTTTAAATTAAATGTAAGGCTTTGTAGAAGGCAATGTAGGAAGAGAGAATTTATTCTCTCATCAATGTACTTTTTTTTAAATCAATCAATATAATGTTTTGGCATCACGTCATTCTTGCAAAAATTTTCAATGCATATATTTTTAATTCATGAATGCAAATGTATAGTCTATTGAATGCACATCTACTGATTGCAAATGTATCTATTGATGTATTCAATGCAATGTATAGTCTGTTTAATGCACATCTATACAATGCAAATGTATCCATTGGTGAATTCAATGCAATGTATTTATTTTAGCACATGATTTGCATGCTAGAATGCACAATAGAAAGTAATGGAAACCACAATATAATGCATCAATAGATAACACATTAAGTTATCAATTAAATATCAAATGAATCAAAATAAATGTGAATTCACCTTTACTATTGTATCTCCATTGTTTTGCAATATTTGCTTTTCCTTTTGCATGCACTTCATCTTTGAATCCTTTGCAATGAAAGCTCATTTTTCATCATGTCCAAACCTACATCACAAATAAAAAAGATCTTAAAGCTTATGATCACAAAACACATACTATTAACATCCATCAATGAACTAAAAATTCTAAACACTATCAATCTTCTCACTCACATTCATCCTCATCTCATTCTCACTCCCATCTATACTCTCTTTTTCTCTCTCTCACACAACACAAAAAAAGAAAGTCACCTCTAGTTTAGGAGTGAACCACAAATGATTTTTTTTTTGTCAAAAATTTTTGCCTGGATTATCCACGCGTGGATAATCCACGCAAAATCTAGAAACCTATCCGCGTGGATATAAATTTTTTTTATCCATGCGGTAATCACGGCCTCAACTCTCTGGATTTCGCATGGATAAAACAAATTCTACATGGATAATCCACGCGTGGATAATTATCCACGCAATATCCATGCCGTATCCATGCGAAAGCCGAGTCTTTTTTATTTAAATTTGACTATGCTGTGGATAATCCACGCGAAATTAGAATTCCTATTTTCGGCTTCGGGTGTCAGAGGTTTGACCGACTGCCGGTAGTTGGACTTGGCGTGGATAATCCATGCGTGGATAATCCACGCATTTTGAATTTCACAACATCCGGCCGATCTACTGCCGAAAATGACATTTGCGTAGAACATCCACGCATGGATTATCCACGCATATATCCACGTCTATCCACGCCTATATCCACGCAAATAAAAATTTGCCCTCGGGTCCTCCTTTGTATTGTGCGTGAATATTTGCTACATGTGTTCTTGTGATAGTCACAGTTAAGAACTATGAACAATTCATAGTATAACTTGACTAAATTCAAAAATATTCCCTCCATTGGTTACAAAAAAGTCAATATTTTCACTGGATCTAGAATATGACCGCCATCCCTAAATTCGAATAAAAAAAATTGCAAAATGTTTACACATGCATTCCTTCCACGAGAATGGAAATATGGGTGTCATCTCCAATTACGAACGCCATCATCATCTTAGAATGGAAATATGAGCACCAACTACCTATTGGAATGAAAAAATGAGCGGCATTTCCAAATTCAATCAAGCATACAAGCATGGAGATTGGATTGATCGTACATAGTATATAATATAATCAAAGATGAGTATTTTGTTTTGCTTCATATAATCTGGTCATAGTACTTTGATGCAACTGATTACTCTATTGTTTTTTTGATGATGACATTATATCATCTACATGTGGATATCCCTATTGATTTGGCACCTTTGCAGAGAAGAGGAGGCAAAGGAATTCAAATATCTACTGAGGATCGTTCTCGTTACAGGGTAGAAGAAAAAAAAACCTTGGATTTGTGGATAGATGGAACATTATATCCACAAGATCCAAGCACTTTGACACATCCCACATTCTCTTCAATAACTCATTTAGTTACATGGATATGCAATGGGCATAGTGGATTACTAGGATATTGTGAAAGATTGCAGAACCATGGAAAACAACTTTATATGAATGAAGTTCACTTTTTGGAAGGTGAGTTAATTCGGATATCCTCTTATTGTCATAATAGAGATTGTCATCTCCAAAAGATGTTAGAAGAAAATGAACAACTTAAAAAATAATAATGAATCATTATAGAAGATAACAATCAATATCAAATCATAACTAGAGCAAATGCAATCAGTCTTACAGTCTATTTGTATTGAAACTTACAATTATTGAAGGATGTGGATTTGGCAAAGAAGAAGGCTGAAAGTAAGAAGCGACAAAGTTGCAAGGATATTCAAGCGCTTTCAAAAGGACGTTATTGAAATAGAAGGATCCGTGTATTCAAGTAAGCATATTCTGATTTTTGTAAGTTTTTCAATGATATTTGGATTTAATTTCAACTATGCTGATATTCTGTTAACTATCTGTTTTTTTTGCAGATCTGCATTAGTAGCTTCTCGAAATATTAAAGACAATGTTTCACTAGGAATGTCATTTGGCACAATATTGACTTGCAAATCCACTGAGCGCATCATGATGAACAATAGGAGTTCAAATGTAAAGTGTAAAATAACAGAGTCTTTGATGGTGGACATTCAAAAAAATTTAGATAAGACTATAGTTCAGGGTGCTTGTGATTTTGCAGGTATTAGCAGGGAAGCACATGCAACAATATTTAAACTAATTAGAGAAGCTTTTAAGCAAGTTCAAATTAGAAAAGTCCCAATCCCTAGGACATATCACTTGAAGAAAGAGAGGGATACATTAATTATAGGTATGCATAAGATCAATGGAACTCCATTTCATATTGAGGAGGTGTATGAAATTGATGGAAGATTGATATTCTATAATTCATCAAACAACTTATTTGTTGATCTAAATTACTTGCTGAGATATATCGTTACATTCTATGATATAACCTATGAAAAGGTGAATGGCAAAATAATCATAGTACTTAAGTTAGATGAGTCAAAAATTGTGAAAGGGCAAAAGATGGAGAGGGTTAGTATAACTCTCATGAATGGTTCTCTATCACAAACAGAGAACCAAGAAGATTTCAGATTCAATGTCTAGTTAGAAAATGATATATGGTGGTTGGCAGCGTTTCAGGTATCTAGCCTCATTATTACATTACATTCATTGAATAGTATTAATTTATTGTAAATTAAATCTGATTAATTCTTTGGACAGGTGCATGATATATTATCATGGATATTCTCAAGGACATCTTATCCTAGGATCATCAAGGACCATATGGATGGAGGACTTCTCAATCTTCCAAGAGTTGGAGACTTCAATGTTGAATGGCACTTAGCAGGTGATTTGAAAACATTGAAATGTATGTATAATGTCTCTCACGGTGCTACATCAAAACATCCTTGTTTGTACTGCATGAAAATTGCCAAAGAAATAACTAGGAGTACAAGTTTTACTAGAGAATATGCAGATCCAAACTGGAAGCCTATGTTGCCTATCCCCTTAAAAAATGTGCATGTTTGCACTCTTCATGCAGAAGTTAGATTAATAGAAAAGATCATTTACTTATGATGCAAAAGGAGGGTCAGCAACAGAAACTTCCTCATCATCTAGGATCTGAACTAATAGGAAAAGTACAAAACCACTATGATATTCTACCAATCGACAGTTCTTGTTGCAATAAGGACACATTGAACTACTTTTGAAAAGATCAAACAATTTGGTGAACATTCTGTCTAGTCTATGTCTGAAAGTTGGGAAGAAATGAACAAGATCAGTATAATGCATGTACTGGAGTGAACCTATGGAGAAAACAAGCTTACCAAGTATATCTCTGAATCTAACATAATGTTCATAAAATATGTCATAATTTGGTTGAACTTTTTTGCAGTCACCCCAACAAAATGATTCATTCAGTTGTGGGTGGTACACATTATACAATGCCAAGTTATTTTTTGAGTGGTTTAACCTTCAAGAAGATGTTGATATTTCTAAGGTAATAAATTTTGTTTATTCTTATTTTTGGAATCATGATTAGTTTTCTATTTTGTTGATGTTTTTAGCCATTACTAATACATGAACGTTCTATCTTGCAGTTTACACTTCCTGAGTACACATCAAGCCATATGTACATATTTAGACAAGAAATTATCCTAGGTATACTGGCTAGGGCAAGGTTTCAGCCTCCCATTATTGATGATGGTGCAAAGAATGATGTAGTTATACTAAATTAATATTAGAACAAATACAGATAGCATAGAACAAAAATACATGTATAGAATTCATAGATAAATATACATTGATATATCAAATGTTGTTCCATTTTATGAATTTGGGAGCACAAAATACATGTACTGATGCCCAACTTGGGCTTTCATTTATTGAATGAAAGAGTGTGTACACATATTTTTACTAAAGTTTATTTGAAACTATTGTTCTTCCACAATGGTGATTGTTGTAGGTAGATCTTTGCAGCACGTTATTAGCTCCTGTCTTTTTTGCATCTGTGACATGACAAATATTAGTGAATGTGCAATTGTAAATGATGACATTTTCTATTATTTTTTTCTATTTTGAAATGACAATAAACATAAAGTACTTACGAGTCTCTCGTTGATGATAAATCTGAAATATGTTGGTAGATTGGTTTGTAATAGCATGAGCTCTGTTCTGATAAAATCAAGCTTCCAATGCTCTTCCACCTCAACCATAGTCAAATATTCCTCATTGTAGATAATGCTTATCTCCATTCGGTTTGTGTGACCATTTAGTTCAAAGTCTTGATCCAATGGTAGCCATGTACCTTCAATTTTCTTGTATCTCTGGTAGCTAAATGTGAGACTGAGCATTTGCTTTTCGATATGATAACGAAAGATCATTGAGGACTTTTTATTCCTAAATTCTATGTCATTATTTGTTTTACTATCCCAGCCTTGATCCATGAGATCTAACAAAGTCTCATCTGATAAATCCTTGCAAACAAATAAAGTTGGTGTCCTACGAACACTAGCACTCGAGAAAAAATCAACAAATATATGTAATGAGATAAACCAACTTAGGTGAGCAATTTTCGAGCCTATGCTTATCTTCATAGCATTTCTAATATCAATGAGTAGCTTGCATCTCAAGGATTCAGAAACAATGCTGTCAGGAGTAGGCCACTCGTCACTTTGAAAACTAGGCAATGGAATTGCTTCGAGCTTGCCAAAACCTCCATCTATTTGTGGCATATATTAAGATTCATAAAAATAGATACCACAATCTACAAGTTCCTTTGGACTTCTTCCTCTGTATTGTAGCTTTCCAACATCAGAGTGAGTCACGTCTAATATTCTTGCAAGTGATTGTGCGGGCTCCCATTCACTTATGCATGATGGATATAAATTTGAAAGAAAAAAACAATGTTGAAGCATTTAAATCATAATCTGAAGAGCATCAATAAAGAAAATCACCTATGATTGTTGTAGAGTGCATATGTTTTGATATACTTACAATTACATTTTTGATGATCATGAGGATTGATATCATGTACTTTGATTTTTGAATGCATATATACATGTTGTACTAAGACTTTTGATATCGATTGACTCCCGGGGTAGTCTTAAACTACAAAATTTTTGTTTTCCAATATCATTTGTAAGTCATTTTTGCTCTTTTCTTTTGTCGAAAATTGCCCTTTGATGATGGATGCAACAATACCCATGAATTCTTCGTATATTTTGTTGGCTTCCAGTTCTTCATCTTTCTCATTGTAAAGAATCACATACTCGATTGTAGATCTGGGTCTCCTTGCCATTGCTATTTTCAAAGCTTGGGCATCAAAAATCTCTCTGATATGATACTTAATTTTAATTTTTCGTATCACATTTAATCTAATGTGAATGCCAACATAGTCACAGTTACTACATATACCATATTTTATGTAACTATACATACTGTATTTCTATAACTGTAACTAGTATAGTTAGAAAATTTCATTATACTAACCAGCATAGTCAAGTAAATTTAACTTGAGGTATTGACGTCGGGCAAATTAGCACGTGTCGGACAGGAAGAAGAAACCAATGGGATACGTCCATGCTGCCCAGACACAAGTTTCAAAGTTTTCTATATTGCATTTTTATTTCTCAGTTAATTTGAACTACGTTACGTAGAATTCAAATATGTGCATTTTTATTGGGCTTGGTGACGGTCGAAACTAAAGAAAAAAAATAAAAGTATCTTTACAAAGGGTCTTTTTTATATTGAGAACTCCTCTAATGAGATGTCCTTGAAAAAGATCGCTTAATTGAGATGCCTCATGTGAGTAGTTACACGGCCACCACACTCATCCTCCTTGATGTGCTCCTCAACATCTATGTTGTAAGACAAAGGAACATCACATACAGCCTAAGGAGAAGTGGATGGGGGAGTGGGCATAGCAGAAGCGGTGGCATAAGAGAAGCGAAGATCATAGGACTAGCATGAAAATCAATTCAAGACAAGGGAATACCTACCAATGGAAGAAGTGTGCTCCCTAATGAGAAGAGTCTAGTCCAAGAGTAACAAAAAGTGAGGAGAATTCTCTCTGAATCATCTCTGACTGCGAACAGCCGCATATTGTCCAATCGCAGTATGATACCTCCTAAAAATAGTGTCATTTGAATGGCATGTGGGCCGCTGGCCAGTGATCTGCTTATGGCCAAATAATCGCAATTTGGTAGAATGTTTTCGTGGTTACACATTTGTACAATGATGATTGATTGCACAATGCGTACTAAGCCACCATCTTGAATCGCGATGGACCGCCCATATATCTACTGATTTTTGATAAAATCAAGCACGTGTTGCTTGCATGATTACATTTGATATGTAGTATACATTTTTTGCTCATAAGATGCAATAGTTGGCTACCCTACAAATTTCAAAGTTTTCTATATTGCATTTTTATTTCTCAGTTAATTTGAACTACGTTACGTAGATTTCAAATGTGTGCATTTTGATTGGGCCTGGTGATGGCCAAAACTAAAGGAAAAAAATAAAAGTATCTTTACAAAGGGTCTTTTTGATATTGAGAGCTCCTCTAATGAGATGTCCTTGAAAAAGATCACTTAATTGAGATGCCTCATGTGAGTAGTTACACGGCCACCACACTCATCCTCCTTGATGTGCTCCTCAACATCTATGTTGTAAGACAAAGGAACATCACATATAGCCTAAGGAGAAGTGGATGGGGGAGTGGGCATAGCAAAAGCGGTGGCATAAGAAAAGCGAAGATCATAGGACTAGCTTGAAAATCAATTCAAGACAAGGGAATACCTACCAATGGAAGAAGTGTGCTCCCTAATGAGAAGAGTCTAGTCCAAGAGTAACAAAAAGTGAGGAGAATTCTCTCTGAATCATCTCTGACTGCGAACAGCCGCATATTGTCCAATCGCAGTATGATACCTCCTAAAAATAGTGTCATTTGAATGGCATGTGGGCCGCTGGCCAGTGATCTGCTTATGGCCAAATAATCGCAATTTGTAGAATGTTTTCGTGGTTACACATTTGTACAATGATGATTGATTGCACAATGCGTACTAAGCCACCATCCTGAATCGCGATGGACCGCCCATATATCTACTGATTTTTGATAAAATCAAGCACGTGTTGCTTGCATGATTACATTTGATTAGTATACATTTTCTGCTCATTAGATGCAGCAGTTGGCCGCCCTTCAAAGGCTCTGTCCGTCTCGTTACTTTGCTCTAATAATGCTAAGGAAAGGGTTGTGTATATGCTTACGGAAACTATCAATACATGTGTATGCTTGTGGCTATTACTAAGGATGCATCTATGAGGCACTGAAAGTAATGATTGTTCTAAACACTATGAGAATCATAATAACAAATGCCTTATATCGTTTGCTGGAATTCAAGTAAGGTGATAATATAGAATGAGTCTTTAGCACATGATAACACTGAAACCTCTTGTGATGATGAGTCATGCTTGACTGATCCTTTTGCCTTGATTGAAACATGATAAGTCTTATAAGGAAGCTGCACAAGCATTAATCCGGTTCTTTCGGTTTGAAATCGTTAGTATAAAAGGAGTGCTTCGCTTAAGCTGTTGGAGATGGGAAGCTCACAGGAAATGTCTTTGTCTCATATCCAAGTACGAAGCCATATTATTTAACACCAATACGAATTGCTTTTCTGTTTAATAAATGCAATACGACCATCGGCAGTAGCACATTAAAAAAAGGACGTCTAGACATGGTAAGAATGATTGGTTACAAGTATTTGATCCCATGAAACTTATGTTTCTTGTTCTAATCGGAAGAGGATTGGTTTACAATACTAAATGCAAGATATGGATTCAATAGATTAAAAGCGGTTACTGAAGGTGGGCAGTATTTTTGGTTTTTGAGTTTGATGGAAGTGGGCTTGTATGGCATGGATTTTCCCGAGCTGCAAAGTGCTTGGACTCTTTACTGCCTTTGCGAGAGCTCCTTGGGGCTAGTATGGCGCGGACCTGTGCCCTAGTACCTAGCACTGATACTCATGTTAAATCTTGGTTCATTTGTGCATTGCTAAATAAAATACATTATTTTGACCCTTATGTTGATTAGTATGGCTTCTATCCTGATACGGTTTTGTTAAAGGGAAGAATGTATTGTTAAGTATTAACTACAAGATATGGAAGACTAAACATATCACGTATATTTGCAATCATGCTGATAAAGTAGAGAATCTTGTTTCAGACATGGATAACAACTGATGCTCGGATATGAAACATGTCTTCCTCACCTAACTAACTCGTGTGGTTGTGTTTTGTGGGACGGTGGCAGGTAAGAGCTGGGTGTCCTAAAACTTCTTTGCTTTATGGTACTCTGTACTGTAAGACTTTGTACAGCTCTATTTTTGCCTGTTATGCTATAAATTGAAGGGTTCAAAGGGTTTGGTCTTGATTTGTCAAGAGGGACATTGTGAAACCTTTTTACTCTCTCTCTCTCTCTCTCTCTCTCTCTCTCTCTCTCTCTCTCTCTCTCTCTCTCTCTCTCTCTCTCTCTCTCTCTCTCTCTCTCTCTCTCTCTCTCTCTCTCTCTCTCTCTCTCGCTCTCTCTCTCTCTCTCATGGATAGTATTTAATTTTTTATCACCCCATTTCGTTATAAAATTGTTTGTGTTTTTGGCACCACCGGACTGACGTCCTTACACATTGGGTCTCTCTTAATAAGTTTAAGTTTCATATGGTTTATTTTCCAATGATGACTCCAACAGAAAGTAGATTTTTCTTCAAACCTGGTACATAAAATACCTCCCTGATCATCCTGCTTTTGCCATCAAGTAGTTGGATTGAAACAGTGCCTATCCCCTTGATCTTGCACACCTCACCATTCGCTTGTGAAACGGACGTTCCATTATCCAACACTTTCAAGCTACTGAACCAACTCTTGTTACCTGTCATGTGTCTTGTGGCTCCCGAGTCAATATACCATGATTGATCATCTTGATTAGAGGACAATGTAGATATGAAGATGCTAGAGTCTTCAATCTCACCCTCATCAACAAGGTTACCTGCTTGCTTTGGTTTCCCCTTGCCTTGTTTCGCCAGAAATTGCGACGATATTCACTCTTCCAATGGCCCTTTTTACCACAATGGAAGCACTTGTCTTTTTTCTTGGTCTTACTGGAAGATCCCTCATCCTCCTGAGACTTGGCAAATTGTTGTTTAGACTTCTTCTTGCCCTTGCCCTTGCCTTTTTTTTGGCGTGTCGCAAGTGCCTGATCATCAGTATTCTGACATCTAGCTTTCACCATTTCTCGCCATTGTTCTTCCTGCATCAAGATTCCGGTGAGCTCATCAAAGGTTGGCAATCTTTCTCTTGATGCTATTCCGCTCACAAACATCTGATAGGGCTCTGCAATGCCGCACAATGTATTGTGCACCAGCTCCACATCACGTATGAGCTCACCAATAGAATGCAGTTCATCCCTCATTGTCTTGATTCTAGTCATGTATGTCTGAATGTGCTCTCCTTGTTCCATTCGAGCACTATTCAGCTTTGACTTTAGAAACATGATTCTTGACAGATTTGACATCTCGAACTGCTCCTTTAGCACATCCCATGCCTGTCTGGGTGTAACAGGATCACAAATGTGGGTAATGATGTGATCCTTCACTGACAAGTTATTGAAGGTCAAAGCTTTCCTCATCTTTTTGTCGAACACTTTGATATCCACTTCATTTGGCGGCCTTCTCTCATCACCTGTGACGACTTCCCACACGTCTTTTTTCCATCAGTATGTTTTTCATTTTAAATTTTCACACTGCATAGTTGGAAATCCCGTCCAATTTGTTACTTTCACTCAAAATGGACTCTCCCATGTTTGCCATCGCAAAACTGCTTGAAATTTCTGTCGTAGGCTAAAAATAGTATGCCAAGGCCAACTGTGATGTCAGAAGTTGAAAATAATGACCTGCAATATTTTTCTTACTAGGCCACTTGCTGTTTTTCCACCTATTTGAAAGCCAAATCGGCATCACCTTCCGAAATGCACTCAGTCGTCAACTCCCAACTACATGCCCAATGGAATGGTGAAATCACTTTTGGCGCACTACGAACACTTTCTCCACTACAATCACTTTGTTTTGTTGTACCGTACTTGCAGGTACAATTCCGGTGCCCTTCGTTTGGAGGTTATAGTCTTTCATTTGGGTCAAAACGGGCAAAGGACCCAAAAATAGGGATATTCCTTGTTTTTGAACTGTTTCTTCACCTTGAAAAAACTTCACACTTCATTTGTGAAGGGACCCAACTCAACTTTTACTTTGAAAAATTTTCAATGAAGTTGAAGGCCAAAAT
Organism: Diphasiastrum complanatum; assembly: GCA_029204225.1. Classification (NCBI taxonomy): domain Eukaryota; kingdom Viridiplantae; phylum Streptophyta; class Lycopodiopsida; order Lycopodiales; family Lycopodiaceae; genus Diphasiastrum; species Diphasiastrum complanatum. The sequence goes on along the minus strand of MU833026.1, from coordinate 42,833 downwards.
GCACTTCACTTCTTCAGGGCCCTCTTCAAAAATTCTTCAGACTCCATCCAATGGCCGATTCTGATCCAGCTGTGGATATCCCTCCTGGGTAGCGTGATCTCAGTCATCAATCTTGGAAGTTCTTTATCCAACAGTTCTGAGCACTTCTGTGCACTAATGGAAACTCTTGCAACGTTATCCACTCCAAAGCACTACACGTTTGCCTTGGTTTCTCGCGCAAACATACCCGCGACCTCCTCTTACTCTCTCTCTTACACGAACTATAGCTATGGCTGCCACCAAAGTCTTTTGATTGCTTCACGACTGAAGCGCGGCTGTCCACGACCACTTCAGACCTGATTTGCACTGCTAGGGCGCCCTCCTCTAGGTTTTTACAACTTGCAAAATGGTTCAGAATAGAGTGAAATCTCTGATTTTGTGCTCTCAAACCCCAAACTAGGGTTTTTCACACAAATCTCTTCTTAGCTTCCAATTCACAGTGTTCTGACAAGCCTATCCTCTTGCTCTGAGGTCATCCTACTGCTAGAACTCTGATGTTTCAATCTGTTTATCAAACGATGTCCGATTGAATGCACATTGACTGCAAACACCAAATAGCCTGCTTCGGAATTTCAAAATTCCATTTGCTGAGGTTCTAATTCAGCCGACAACCCTTGTCTCTGAATCCTCACACAGTCTCAAGTTCACCAAGCTTCTGTGTGCTAAACTCTCTGCACCAGTGTTTCTCCTTCCATCTTCAACCAACCGTAAACCCCGAACTCTCAGAAGACAGTTCTCCCAAAGCTCTCTTCAACGACAATGTTGTATTGTGTACACTCCCTATACGACTCTGATACCAACTTAGAATTTGCTTCGAACAGGAACACAGATCATGCTACATAGTAACATAGACAGAAGACACTCTCTACAACAAGCTCACATAGCAATTGTATTTCTCAAAATGAAATTACACTGTACATATAGTTGTTCACTCAGGTAACCCATGCATGACCCAGGTTGCCGTTGGCGGGACGCGTGTCTCGTCGACTTGCCTCGTGGCGAGGCCAACTGATCCTTATCAACTGATAAGACCCACAGTACAGTAACACAATGATTCTACTTTAATTCTAATTGTTTACACTACATGCCATTGTAATGTGGACAATGCATGACTATCCAAGATTAGGTGAATGCTCAAGTAGTCATTCAAACAATGTCTATTTCGTGTACATAGGAGTTTGTTTACAGTTACATACAACTAGTAATTCTTGACATTTACATGATATACTACAATGGCTATACTTATTCTTTGACATATACTTTTTTTAATAGTGATTGATAGTATCCATTTGTTGGGCAGACTTTCAAACAGCTGAAAAAAATGCTTGTTTTTTGTGCGGGCCAAATCTTGTGAGAAGATACTCTTATAGTCTCAAAAAAGTGGTTTATGAAAATCATCGTAAATACTTGCATGAAGGCCATCATTCAGAGCCACTCATAGAAGAGGTTTTGGAGGAAGAGTTGAGAGAGAGATGCCTCCAAATAGGATGTCCATGAAACATTGGCGAAAACTATGGGAGCAATCCCAAGCAAAGCCAATCGATGGTATGAAAAGATTATCTATGTGTCATTGTTTGGATTATTGGAATAACCTTTTGATTAATCACCTACTTGATCCCATGCACATATTTAAAAATGTGGGCGAATCTATATGGAAACACTTAATTGGTGAAAAAGATACCATTGCTGCAAGGCACAATCTAAAAGAATCAGACACCAAAAAAGAATATCGGATAAAGGATAGTGAAGATCATGCTCCAAAAGTACCTTGGACATTCACTAAGGAGGAGCTTAACCATGTACGCTCCATTATTCATGACATTAGAACACCAACTGGTTTTGCCCATTCTCTACGGTCATCATTCAAAGTGGATGGAAAGTTGCAAGGTCTCAAATCTCATGATTGGCTAAAGATGATTCAATTCGTCTATCCATTGTCAATGCGTGGGTGCTTGTGAAAAGATACTTGTTGGACCATATACAAACTATCAATCACAAATATTTACATATACTTGGTGCATTTTTTTATTTAATATTTATTGATTGAATTCAAATAGACATAAAATGGATTGAATATGTTGCAGATGGATGTGTTCAAAAGAAATCCATGAGCTGGATCTTCGCAAGAGACATGAGGATATGGTGGAGATTGTGTGCATGTTTGAGAGATATTTTTCAGCTTCCATCATGGACTCACAAGTGCATTTATTGGTGCACTTGGTTGAAGAAGTTTCTATTGCTGGTCCAGTGCACACTAGGTATAAGTGCATAAATTATCTTTTGCATGTGTATTTAAACTGAATCAATTGATACATGAACTCATTAAATAAAACACTTATTTTTAACCATTTGTGACTTTTTAGGTGGATGTTCTTTATGGAAAGGTACATGAAAGTCTTAAAAGATTTTGTGCGTCAAAAGGCAAGGCCTGAAGATAGCATGTCAGAGGGATGGTTAGTACATGAATCTCTCTTTTATGTTACTGAAATTTTGCACCAACCACATCCATCTGCTCCACTATTGTGGCGTGATGATCAAGCCGAAGAGGTAACTAGTGAAAAACCTCACGGGATGGGAAAGGTCCATAGGTTGGCACCCTTTCAATGAGAAAAAATTTCTACATTCATGCTTTATAATATGTCATTCATGTTTTAGACCTATATGAAGAAGAAAAAAACAAGAGGGCCGTGTCTAGAAAGCGCCAACGATATAATAGAGGTAGACACATGGCCTCAAGTTCACATGATCTTGAGCCATTGCCCAATCAATGCACTATAGAGTGGATGCATGACACACTACAAAAAGCAACAAAAGAGGGACAAAAAATATCAAACACTGAATGGGACTTTGCAAGAGGATGCGAATGGAAGGTATCATTCTCTAGATACTTTATTATTAGAACATTCTTGTTTATAACAATTTTTGTTTAGTCATTTTGAAACACCATGTTCATTCACAGTGATTATTTATGAGATTCATGTCTGTCATGTGGCAATGCAAAATGTATAATGCTATATGGGCTTTTGGTTTTCACTTTCATGTTCAAAGGATTGAAAATAAGAGATGCACACAAGATTGTGGTGTAATAGCATCTTTCCAACAAGAAAGTCAAAGCAGTGCACGAGATCAGAATCCCATCTCAGGAGATATAGAATACGTAGGAACTATACAAAATATTTATGATGTGTCATTTGGTGAAAGTGGACACTATTTTTTATTTGATGTGACATGGTTCCAGGTAGTTTTTTAAGGGCCAAATGCAACCGAAAAATCGGATCCAAGTGGATTTTTTGCGATTGATTCATCAAAAACATTGAGCATGAGTCCTTTGACACATTGGTCTTGCCTCGTCACTGTGAGCAGGTGCACATGCTTTGCTATAATGTTTTTCATTTTATTGCAAGTGACTTCAGTATTTGAGTTTTCGATATGTTCTAAAATAGTGATTTTGCAGGTGTTTTTTTGAACCAAATCGACTAAACAAGATATGGTGGTTTGTAGCTCAAGTTGAACCACGTTCACGATGAGTATTTGAGGGTGCAAATGTTGAGAATGCAATGGAAAACCTTCATTTTAACTATAAGATTGAGCTACCAAGAGATGTAGTAAATCGTCAAACCATACTTGAAGCACCCACTTCCATAGATGTTGAGAATATAAATTCTAATAGTCAGGATGATGAAATAATTTTTGAAAGTGAGAGTGATGATGAAAATCATCTAAGAGGAGATGAATTGCAAGATGCTGTCGTTGATCAAATTGATTCTTGTAATTCAAATAAAAATGGATTATTGCAATTATGAATGAAATCGATTCTTGCAATGCTTTCAAATGATTGTTATTTAGCCAAAATAGAGTCTCATTTATGCTCAAGTAAGTGAAAAGAATACACATAGTTTGACTTCAATCCCATTTTTTGGGAGATGATGTCGGTGAAGATAAATGTACGGCTTCGTGTTCCATGAGAATTCTCATTTTTTAACAAATGTTACAAAGGAAGTAAATCTCTAAAAGCATGTGAGTCAATGAAATCACCACCACAAACTATGACAAAATCAAGCGTTTCATCATAGTCAATCCCCTTGAATTGAGCATATCCCTTGGCAACTAGTCTTGTTTTATAATTGTTCACACTACCATCTTGATTAAGCTTGATCTTAAAGACCCATTTGCAAACAGTAACATTTTGTATCTTTCATGGAGGATCAATAATTTTACAAGTATCTCAAACAATGCATCATTACATCAAATCACTCTTTTGTTGTTACAGTTTCATTCACACTCAAAGGAACATCATCAAACTTAAGGTAGTAATAAGGGCAATAAAAATTAAACAATCATCAACTTGTAATTGCTTCTCTCTTCCTTGTATTTGAGCCTTGATGGTTGCATTTGGGCTTGGATACCATGTTAAAATCAAAGGTTATGAACCTCATTTGGATACTAAAACCTTGAAAAAGCATCAAAGGTTTCACTTATATCTAATAGATAGAAAACTAGCACACAATTCAACCTATTTTGCATTGAACACCACAATAAAACTAGAAATAATTGATATTCACATCCTGTCACACACGTGGAAAGTATAATACTTTGTTCATATTCCGCTCTATTCATTAGACACAAAGAATATCACATTCATCATTCGTCAATTTCTCATTAAAGAGCAAACTTGCCAAAATCACCATCTTTTGATAATCTCTCGAAGTATGTACAAAATGAGCTCTAAATACATATCAAATGATCTCGGATATGACATTAGGTAGAGTGCCATTAGGGTAGACCCTAAACCCCTGGCTATCAAAGCCTTAGATCATGCATAATTACCCTCTTGCTAGCTCGAGTCAACTGTCTTATAAAAGTAGGTGGCCGAACTCATCAAAAATCCCAATCATTTAGGAACATCATGATATAATTCACTTTAGAAAAATATCTATTTAACTAATTCCATGCGTGTCCCACACACAGCTCGTCCAATGCAAGTCCGCTATCTTGCCCAATGGCTTCCAACTGGCACCACCTTGCACTTCCATCACATGTGACCACCAAAATGTGTGTACCTCCAAACTAGCCCATATTCCCCTCCGAAAGAGAGATTTCCAAGATACAGATGCGTGTGTCAATGTAGCTATCACCTGACTTGACAATGCCACTGTCGATTATACCTGTGAGAGCGTTCTCCCAAAATGCCACCTGACATTGGTCGGTTCTAATCCCAAAAGTTGAACCTGATCACAAGATTTTTTCACCTGTAACCGGCATACCATGCCTAGCTCTCACCTGTGCTGATAGCTCTTTAGTAATAGTGTCGAACTAATAAAAGATGAGAAATGAACGTTGTCTTCAAAATTCGACATGACAGATTTGGACGAAGCTCAATACTATCTACATATTCAAATCCAAAGAGATTGGAAACAAAAGTTGATCTATGTCATTACTCAGCCAAGATACATTTACAATATGTTTTGATTTGTACATACTACTTACTGACTCAATCATATTTTTTTTTTGTGTTCAGTTTTATGTCGGAATGTATGCAAACTTCTCTAAAGTTGTTTGTATCTATTAAATCTCTTATTGTTTAGTTGGGGCTTCTAGCAAGATGAGCCACAGGATGGCAAATCTAGTTGCAAGGCTATAGCCCACTGTCGGATGAACGATACCTGACGTAGTAGGACAGAGATAGACAGTCAAGATCTAAATTTGTTTGTAGCCTGTGCTATGGCTCATAATCTAAGTGTAATTCTCAACCAGTGATATAATGCCACATGTCCGCTATCATTGCTCGCGAATGCTACGAGATTAATGTCCATCCAATTTTTCCCATGAAGAACCCCTCAGCTCAAATGACAAGGCCTGAACCCAAATTAGAGCCTTCTAAAAACCTTCTAAATAAATACCAGATTTTAATATACCGTGAAATCAGTTTTTAGATTTTTACAAAGGAAATGGTGATGCCTCAGAGAACATAATCTGTGGGGCAAATTTTTTTTTTAACAAATTTCTTTTACAGGCACCTTCTGGTGTTACTTTTTTTTACATGCACCTTCCGCCCGAAAGGTGCGTGTCAAAAATTTACGTCAAAAAAAAAAGAAAAAAAAATTCAAAAACAGAATTCATAGTGGGAAGGGCCGGCTCCTCTGCCCTTCCACCCACGGAATACAGTATTCCGGGGCGGAAGGGCCTCTGAGCAGTACCCCCCCTTAATATTGTTGAACCGTCTCAGTCCAAACTATATTATTCCAATTCAGGAAGCGCCAGCGATTTAAATTCAAATCTCTCTCTCTCTCACACACACACACACACACACACACACACATCATATGTATATATATATATATATATATATATGATACAATGCCTCTTCAGTCGTGAATGCACCCTGTCTTCTTCTTGTTGTTTAAGCTTTACTATCATCGCCTCTTGATGATAAAAAAGGTTTCACATCCCTTGGTTAGCAAGCTTTCTAGAAAGCACTTTAGATTCCCGAGCAAACTTTCCAGCAGTTGGCTGATCTTCGTGACTGAAACTTATAATTGGTTATTGCTTGTGGCTGGGGACTGTGCAATCTCAGTTCAGTAGTAATTCTTTCTCAATATGCTGCGTTTGATGTGCTTTTCTTGTAAAAGTAATGCAGGCATTGATGAATCAGCAGAAAATTACTGAAGAACTACTGGAATGTCTTACTGATCATCCTTGTTCGTTCTGTTGTTAACAGAGGATGCAGGCATCTATTCAAATGGCTATGACGATCCAGTTGTTAATAGTGACGAGAACTCTTTTTTTATGTAATCTGATATAGTAGTGGATATGGTGGGCTTGGATTAATGCTGCAGAAGCTGCATCGGGATCTTCCACCCACTACATTGTATGCCTACGGAACCAGCTTGGAGGCAGCAACCTATCCTGGGCCAACTCTGGTGGCAAATGCGGACGAGGAGGTGATAGTGCGCTGGACAAATCACATCCCTGATCTGAGCCACATTCTTCCAGTAGACCCAACGATTGAAAGAGCTAATCCAAGGCTGGGCGGCGTGCCTATAGTGACCCATCTTCATGGCATGGAGGACGAAAGCTTTTACGACGGCAATCCTCATGCGTGGTATACTCAATTTGGAGAGAAAGGACCGGCTTACCTGACGGAGGAGTATCACTACCCAAATGCGATGGAGCCCGCGCTTCTGTGGTATCACGACCACACTTTCGGCCTCACTAGGCTCAACATGGTTGCAGGATTGGTGGGAACCTATGTGGTAAAATCTGCTGCTGAAAATCTGAGTCCTTTGCCTAAGGGTTTGTATGAAGTAGTGCTGGTTCTGCGGGACAAGCAATTCTTCTCCGATGGGTCTATCAACTTTCCCAACATCGGCAATGCTGCAGATGTGCATCCCATTTGGTGTGTGGAGTATGTGGGCGATACTATTCTTGTCAATGGCAAGGCATGGCCCTTCATGGATGTGTTTCCCTTTAAGTACAGATTCAGGCTTGTCAATGCAGCCAACAACCGCTTCTTCTTGCTTTCTTTGAATCATCCCAACATGAGTTTCATCAAAATTGGAACCGATGGAGGTCTTCTACCTCGCCCAGTCGTGCAGCAACAAATCAGAATTGCTCCAGCAGAGAGGGTGGATTTCATCATTGATTTCTCTGGCCTGCCTCCGAACACAACTATGGTGCTGCGTAATTCTGCTCCAGCTCCATTTTCTAATGGCGTAGCCCGTCTCACTCCTGAATCAGCCAGAGCAGTGATGCAGTTCAGAGTAGTCTCTCCACCGCAGGCAGTCAAAGATAATAGCCTCATTCCACCAATTCTAGGATCAGAAGCTCCATTCATAAGTGAAGATTTTGCTTCAAGGAGGTTTCATCTACTGGAAGCCACGAACACCTCTTCCAACGAGCCTTACGCATTGCTGCTGAACAATCGTACCTACAGGGATCCACCCACCGAGATCGTGAGGGCAGGAAGCACAGAGATTTGGGATATGATCAATCTCACGCTTGTAGCACATTCCATGCACATTCATCTCATCAAGTTTCATGTGAGCGATCAACAGCCATTCAGCATTTCTCGCTTCACCAATCGCACATGCTCGTTGGCTTTTCCATATCCTGATCCCAGGAGCTGCTTCACTGGGCCAAGGAGGCCACCAGACGTCGATCAGATTGGCTGGAAAGACACAGCGGTCACTTTTGACTAGATTTCTGATCAGATTTACAACACAAAAAGGACTGCCTTTCCCTTTTAATCCAACAATTGGGCCAGGCTATGTGTGGCATTGCCATCTCCACGAAGACAACTCCATGATGCGACCTCTTCTCGTCAGATTCTAACTAGGTTTTCAGTTTTTTCCCCTATCATCATCAAACAGCACGATACAGCCCGCTTCATCTCTAGATGATTTTCTACTCTGATCTAGGTTATGGAAATGCCTCATCTAAAATCTAAGCTTTCCATCCTGTAATCCTTTATTGATAATTTTGCAATAAAGATTCTGGCTGTTTATATCAATTGCAGCAAATGGTTTCATGACTGGCTGTCAATGCTCTTCGTTTGTGGTCATCCTATTGACTAAGAGGTAGAAAAGAAATTAGCTGGTTGTATAATTTTGATTGTTTTCTAGAAGTTCCCTCTACACTCCTCTAGGTTTTACATTTGAAGGATTCTAAAGACTCGCACTCATTGTGAACCAAATGTAGTGCATTGTTACCAGGAGGGCTCCTGCATGGAGAAATAGTTTGATGTGCCTCCAGCAGTCTGCTTTTGTTTAGTAGCCACAGACTTCTCTGCTCTTTGATTTTATTGTATTGCCATTTAACATCCAAAAGAATTGTTTCTCTTGGACTACTTCTGCAGCTTAGGCAGTCTCAATCTGATCAATATCTACACATGCAATCGAGATGCCCAAGAAATATGGCTCGAAAGCTTCACTGGGCAGGATTTCTGTAACCATCTGCGCTTCATATTCTTGCATGAAAGCCTCATGGCCCACAATGCAAACAATCTTCTAGCCTGTCTAACCCATTTCGAAAGACAGTGACGACTAGTTGGCATATTACACTGTTCCATAGCTTATGTCGTCCAGGCTTCTTCAATTGCTTGAAAATCTTTTTTTCTCAGTTTAGTATATGATTCATTTTTCTCATTATTTTTCCAGAAAACAATCATCAAACTAAGGAAGTCCTAAGAAGAACATTACATATCTTTTGACTCTTGATTCGCATAGGAAAAATCCTTTGGAACGTAATGAGGGACTAGTTTTGCCCTAATTTCACACTTATATTGAGTTGCCACTCTTTGGTACATGAGATGGCATGGCCTCTCTTGCCACATAGGGGCAAATGAAAGTGGTTTTTTCGACCTGGAGGCCTTGCTTGGCACGTTGAGGTGTAAGGGGCAACGTCATAAGAAATGGACCAATGGCATGAGAAAGACTCAACATTTTATTGAAATAGGGATGGTGCTATTCTCACTTACCAAGGCTTAAAAAAAGGTTGGCAAGAGAAGCTTAGAGCACATGAAGTTGCCACTTGTACTGTGAAAACACCCTAAGGCTAACAATTGCCCTAAGGAAAAAATAAAAGTAATATAGTCTCTTCATAATAACCTTGTTAAATTATGGTACTTTGACTTGATTAGAACACAACTTAACTCTTAGTTTAGCAAAATTTCATGATTTAATAATAAGATAAATAGGACATAAAGCTAGTTAACATTAGAGAAAAATATGAGTCTGAAAAGGCCCTATAGGGAATGCCATGTAAGAGATATAAAAAGAACAAAAAATTGATAAAATATCATTTTTGTAACTTCAACGCAAATGAATTGAACTTGTTGTAGTCACATCATAAGTGACTAGTACTTAACCACAATTACTTGAGACTTTTGAAACATCAAAACGTTGCCCTTTTAAAATTTGGAAACATTCAAAAATCAATATTTACAAAGAATTTAAGGTCAAAAATTCAAAAAAGTAATAGCGCTTCAAATATATAACTACCATCCTCTCCAAAGATGAATATTTGATTGTTGGAATCTCCATGTCGAGGGACAAACATGTGTTCGCAACCATTTTTTAATTTGTCATATCCATATATTTAGATGAGTCTTTTACTGTATTTAATCTTATTTTACAATTTGAAACTCATCTGTTATTGTCACTACTATTTTTCATTGATGACTACACTTTATCATCTTCGTGTGCATCTTCCATCTAAGTATGGTCTGCTTATTCACAAAATTTGAAATTATCAACTTCTGATATGATCTTTTATATGGAATAAAAGCTAAAGCATTTAGGTTTATGGTCATCAGAAACATTATATCATAACCACATTTATTGCAACATCCTGATTTGCATTTTGGTGACCCAATCAATAATTTATAAGTGTCATAAAAAAAGGGGTCATTTAAGTTATTCTGTTGAAAGCTTATGTTATTGCAGATTCAATTCAGAAAACATATAAACTTGAACGGTTGTTTGGAAGAAAATGAGGTCTTCATAAATTAGTTTGAAATGCTACATTCTTCTTTATGTGAGTATACAAATAGTAATGATGAGATGAAAGTTGCATTTCAATCCATGCATATCCCATATTTGTATTTATTTTAAGATACAAACTTGTTGAATAAAAAGGCCAAAAATAATAAAAGAAAAAGATTGACAATAGAGGATGTTTGTTATTATTAATAATGAGGAGGTCACCAAAAAAGAAGGATATGTGCATTCAAATAAGTGCATTCAAGTGAGTGCTAGCTTATTTGCGTTTGAATTGTTTAATTTTTTTTTATTTAATGCAATCAGTAGTTCTATCATGTTATTTTATTTTCACTTATTTGGATGAGATTTAGCATTGTGTTGCAATCAATAAAGTTTTTGTGTTTGAAATCTCAACCAACTATTTTTTGACAGTGATATTTGCTTTGTAGATCTACATTGGTTGTTGAATACCATTTGAAAGATGAGATTTATATTGGAAAATTGTTAGGGTTTGTTTTGACTTCCAAGTCAATGAAATCAATGTGGAACAACAACATAATGTGAATATTTAAGGCTTCAGGTACAAAGACCATTATGAATGAAGTTGAAAAAATACTTGACAACATTAGTTCAAGGTGCATTTAATATTTCTAGCATCAGTAAAGAAGCATAGGCCACAATGCTTAAGATGATATATGAAGCATTTGCACAAGTATAAAAGAATTTCCAGTCCCATGGCCATTTCATCTTAAAGTAAAAAGAGACATATTGAACCAAGGCATGCAAATGATAGTGGGTATTCCATTTTAGATCATTGAAGTATATCGCTCAAAGGGAGAATCTTTACCTTATGACAATTCCAATAATTTGTTTATTGACATTAATTAGTTGCTACCATTCATAGTAGAGTTTTATACTATTACAAATAAGTTGATAGTTCTTGTAAAGTTAGATAAATCTAAAATTATAAAAGGACAAAAAATGGAGAGAGTTAGTTTCACAGTCATGCGTAGAGCACTTTCAAATTTAGAACATTTGAAGGATTTCAACTTTAGTCTCAAATCATAAAATGATATTTGGTGGTTGGCAGCTTTCCATGTAACATTGATCTTTGTAAATTTTATATCAATAATGTTTTTGTGTTAAATTTATAGTGTTAAACATTTTTTGCATCTTTGTTATAGCATAAGAGTGTTGAAAGAAAACCATGACATTCTTTCATGAATATTTAGTAGAACATCTTATCATGCTATCAATGAAACTCCTAGGAAGTTCTACTAATTGTTTCTAGAGTTGGCAATTTTAATAAAGAGTGAAGATCTAAAAATGTTAAAATGTATGTCAATGTTTCCCATGGAATTAATACAAAGCACCCTTGTTTGTATAGCATCAAGATAGCAAAAGACATGAAAGGTGTAAACTCCATGTAGAGGTGCATATAATAGGAAAAAATTAATTATATATTCACATACTATTCAATGTGTGGAATACCAAGCCAGAGTCTTCTTCAAACCAATCCATATTCATATTAGAAGATGTTGTCTCTAAAGCAAGCTTACATAAAGGTCATGTTAAAATAAAAAAAGACAACAAGCTTCTAGGTAAATCAGAAAACATTCCATGCAAATCGAGCATTGGAGGATCAAAAGCTCGTAGATTTTTATCAAACTACTATGAAAAACGGTCCAAAATCCAATACTTAGTTTTGAAAAAGATAATTGTCGCAACTCAAATGTTGAGAAACAATGTTCTCGACTACTCAAAGTAGATGATTCGAAAAAGGTTGACAACATGGTAAAACATCTAAGAAAAGATAATTTTTGAATATTGATATGAAAATAATATAGAAGACAACCATTGGTTTTGTTGACGTAGTTCAAAGTGCATGGAGAATAGATCACATAACACATTACACGATAAAATTTATCTACAATATTATTGTAGACAATTTTGTATTACTAATTTTGATTCTTTGGCTATTGATTTAGATTCTTACTTTTATGAAATGCAACACAAATTACGGCAACATGTAATGTATTTCAGGCAAATGTTCAGCATCATGCCATTTTGGGAACGTTCGCCGAGCATCTTCCAGTACTTAGGAACCTTCGCCGACATAACAACTACATTTTACAATATTTCAAATGGTTTAAATAAAGAATACATATTTGTCATCATACAAAATCGATGAGCTATCAATAATTTAAAATAACAATTTAATTTATACAAGCTATTAGACAAGTCATACAATATTATGAAATGTTGTCTAATACAAGTATTTTGAATTCTCTCACTCTATTCCATCATGGATATTTTCTCCAATGAAAGTTACAATTTAGAGTCATGTAATAGCTTTATTTTTTTCATACAGACAGATTGTGGTTTTGACACTTACTTTAAGTAATTTTGATTCTTTTGCTGTTGATTTAGATTCTTACTTTTATGAAATGCAACACACTTATGGCAACATGTAATGTTGTTTGCAACAAATAGTGGAACTCTCAAAATATGGTCATCACAAGGACATCAATGAAGACATCTCATTGGCAAGCAAGAGCGGCATTTCATAAAGGTACACAAGATGTTTGAACCAGCACAATTTACAATATTTTTAATGGTTTAAGTAAAGAATGCATATTTGTCATCATACAAAATTGATGAACTATCAATAAAAAGCCTGCTAGTTTATACAAGCTATTAGACAAGTCATACAAAAAAAAAATGTATTATGAAATGTAGTATAATACAAGTATTTTGAATTCTCTCACTCTATTCTATCAAAGATACTTTTTCCAATGAAAGTTGCAATTTATAGTCATGTAATAACTTTATTATATATCATACTAAATCAATTTTTTGTTTCTCTTACAAGTGTTGAAAGAAGACCATGACATTCTCTCGTGGATATTCAGTAGAACGTCATATCCTGACATCATCAAGAGTCACATGGAGGGAGTTCTATTCAGTATTCATAAATTGGCAACGTCAACACAGAATGGCATTTAATAGGAGATCTTAAGACATTAAAATGTATGTTCAATGTTTCTCAGCAAGATAACTCCAAACACCCTTGTTTGTACTGCATGAAGACAACAAAAGACATGACAAGGAGTACATGAATATCAAGAGGCCAAGATGATCCTAATTGGAAACTTGTACTACCGATACATATTCATAATGTTCATATTTGCATGCAGAGGTGTGTATAATAGAGAAAATAATATATCTTCACATCTTGTTTGCATGGAATACCAAGGCAGATTCAACATCAAAACAAGCCATATCTAGATTAGAGAATGTATTGTCTAAAGCAGGCTTACATAAAGGCCAAGTTAAAATAAAAAAAGATGACAAGATTTCAAAGAAATCATGAAATATTCCATGTAATCCAAGCATTGGAGGATCCTAAGCTCGTAGATTTTTATCAAATTATTCTGAAAAATAATCCAAGATTCCATACTTAGTTTGGAAAGAAATAATAGCCGCAACTCTAGATTTTGAGAAACGAGGTTCTACTCGAAAACTCAAAGCAAAAGTCAACATGGTGAAATATTTAAAAAAAGATAAATTTTCAAACACTGATATCCAAATGATACAGAAAACAACCAGTGAATTTGTGGATGCAGTTCAAAGTGCACGGGGAGGAGATCACATAACACATTAAATGGTAAGATTTAGTTGCAACACTTTTGTAGGCAGATTTGTGCAACTAAATTAGATACTTTTGGAACTTATTGATATATTGTTTTGATAAAATACAATACATATTACTGCATCATTTGACATTCTTTGCAAGGAATAGTGGAAGTCTCAACGTCTGGTCATCACAAGGAATGGAGAAATCTCATTGGCAGGCAAGAGCGGCATTTCATTAAAGTACACAACATGGTGGAACCAGCAGCTATATATTGCAACTATTCCAATGGTTTTATAGAAGAGTGCAAATTCGTCATAATACAAAATTGACAAATTATGAAAAACTTGAAAAAGCATGCAAATTTATACAAGCCAATAGACAATAGACATACAAAGATATTTTTAGTGAAAGTTGCAACTTGAAGTCATATGCAATAGCCTCCTTCTTTAGTATGGATCCAAGAGCTCGTAGTTCTTGTACTTACTCAGATCAACATAGGCAACATAAACTGCGAAGTGTGATGATCTAAGCATGGAATTTACCAGTCCATATGCTAAAATTTTGAGGGCAATATTTTCTTAACAATTATTATTTTATGCACCCTCATAATGTCCTCCAGAAAATGAAATAGTGCCTTGATTGCCATAATCATTGTTTCACCATGTTGATGAAACTTTGAATGGGCCACACTTATTTCATTATTCTTGAAGAACTTCAGATAATGGCCCATTGCATGATCTCTCTGAAATTCACCAATAGAAGATCTCTTACCTCCTCGGCGGATTGCAAACTCATCAAGATAAAGAGTTTTCTGAAATAAAGAGAAGTATTAGATTAAATATAAAATCTAGCTATAGACATCAATTGGTACAATT
This sequence comes from Diphasiastrum complanatum, assembly GCA_029204225.1. Taxonomy (NCBI): domain Eukaryota; kingdom Viridiplantae; phylum Streptophyta; class Lycopodiopsida; order Lycopodiales; family Lycopodiaceae; genus Diphasiastrum; species Diphasiastrum complanatum. The sequence continues at coordinate 27,804 of MU833026.1, read as the reverse complement.
CAAGACATAAAACTTATGCATTCAACTTTGTCTTCCTCAATGACTATCGGATCGTCAATATTATGACCACCTCTTGATGTTAATGAGGTCGACGAAGAGACAGTTAGTTCCAGAAAACCAAGTTGACATTGAAATCTAAGAAACTCCTCGCCAGTTGGAAGATCAACTTCCTTATCACGCATCTGCTCAACAACCATCCTCATGCAGTCCTTCCCCAAAAGAAATTGATCCTTGTATAAATCATCGACACTAGGGACAAGGTCATTAGTGTCATAATCAATCAAATCAGAAAACTCATGAAGATCCTTGCTTAAAATGCACAAAGCCTCAGCCTCTGTAAAATCATAAAGATCTGATATGTCCGATAATGTCAAAAAAGAGTCATTATTAATATTATAAGTAGGCAATGTGATTAAAGAATTATAACTTGGAGAGAGAGTGGTAGCAATATGAGGTCCTATGAACAGAGCCCTATTTCGGGTAGGATCAAAATCTTTACAATAGTCATCACTAACGTTAGTATCATGAAAGGGAGAGACTCTATATCTATAGGCTCTAAGATTTACTACCATTGGAAGAACCAGTCTCAAAAGTAGAAGGAAAAGTAGTATCCGAATCGTCTAGAATATTTAATAGAAGATCAAAAAAATGAAAGCATATTGAAAACTCCAAAACCCTGAATTTTTTATTGTGTAGTTGGCAGGTGTCTACACAGTTGAAGTCCTCATGCAGCTTAGTGAACATTCTATCAAGCTTAGCTTTATATTTTTTCCTATCCAGGTCCTGATAATGAATCATGTCTCTATTCTGAGATTTGAACAAGGGAAAAATGACGAGAGACTTAAAATTATGATTAATTGTAGAAAAATCCTCTATACCAAGACCCTCTATGATAGAAGGAAGAACAAAAAGAAAAGGAGAAAAATTTGATTTAAAATAATTCTATCAGTGATTTCGAATTCTTGAAGAAAAGACAGAAGCTTAGAGTCGCAATCCGACATCGTTGTAACAACGGATACAAAAAAAAAAATCAAAAAACCCAAGTATCGGTGTCAAGCACAAGGATATCACATAAAAATTAAACACAAAGATATATGCGCAAAAAATTGATATCACTAGGTCAAATATCAGTTTCAAACGAGGCAGAAGAAGGCTCAATGCGCTCTCAGGGCAAGGCACTCCGAGAGCCATATTAGAATGATATCGGTCTCAAGTGCATTATAGTCAGCCGAGATGCACAACTAATCATGCGTTCCAAAGGATATCAGGCGCAAAAAAATAGAGAAATTTTGTGAAAATCAGGGTTGTGGGTCACCTATTTATAAAAAAAATTCCACACATGTGAAATCGGATGTGATGGACATGTGGTGACTTATTATCCGTACAGGCCATCATTAGATTGATGCACCACACATGTGGTATGACACATGTCTGCATGTCATTGGGTGAATAAGATGAGAATGTCCTTTTTGAAAAACGTGCACCACTCATCGATCGACATGCGGCTAACAATCACGTGAGCCAATTATTGCATAATTAATGATCATACATATGGACACATGGACACATGGACAGCTCAGATAATGCCATGTGGCAATCCACCGACATTCCACACGTGCATAATTTTTTTATAAATATGGGTCGCGAGAGGTCATTTTTTTCTCGCAAAAAAACTATTTATAATCCGGAGATCGCATTCAAGCGCATCTTGTCCATAGCCAAGCCATTAGTTAGCTATATCACGCTCGAGTCCAATATTTGACGTCTTGATATTACTCTTGAGGACACTTTTGACGTCAATTTTTTTTTTTCTTTTACTTTTGTGCTCGAATCTGATATCGTCCCCCTAATATCGCTTTCAAGCGTAGACTTCATACTCTTTCTCGAGAGGTACCTGTCGTGCGCTCGAAAGCGATACTGTATCTTTTTTTATTGTTTTCTGTTTTTTTCTGGTTCTGACTATGATGGCACGTGTCAAGTCCATTGCCCATCACATTACCTCTGTACAACCTTCCACATCCATTGTGCCTCCAGGGACTATTCGTAGACGTGGCCGAAAGCAGGCCTAGATGAGGGAGATCATGAAGCTTCAAAGATCAATAGAATTGTTGATTCCAAAAGCTCCTTTCAGTCAATCTCTGAGGAGTGTGACAATTTCCTTAGGTCACATCGTTCGGTTGACTGCTACTGCCATGCAAGCCTTGTAAGGTGCTACATAGGATTATATGTCCCAATTTTTTGAGGATTCATGTCTCTTGGCTGTGCATGGTAAGTGTGTTACCATCATGCCCAAGGATTTTGTAATTCTCAAGAGACTAGGGAGCATTATTCTAAATTTGATCTGGATAATGCCAGTGCCTCGAGAGATCTACCTTTAAACAAAACCAATATTCCCACCTCCTCCAAGAGGAAGAAAAAGCAGCCTCTCTTTATCAAATCAGGTTTTTGCAAGCCAGCTGCTTCTCTTCCTACCAGATTTATTCCTACAAAGCTTCCTCGGGTTGTCCTACACATTGATTCAAGGTCTTTTGACTCTAAAACAGAATCTTTGTCGCCTCTTCCCCTTGCTCCCCAAAGGCCTCCTGAGAAGGTCACTTCTCCCAAACAAGAGATAACCCAAGAGCAGCTTGATAACATTATTGGCACCTCTGTAAATGTTGTATCGTTTTCTCTTCAAACTCCTTTTCATCTTTTTGTCAGAATACCATACGATCCTTCTCAAATATATTTTCATTCTGACCACTATAATGAATACGAGTCTTATTTAGCCAAAAAGATAGATACTCTCAGCAACTATTTTGATTTCTTTATAGCAGATAGTATTAAACATTTTTTATTTGGTCCAAAGTTTTGTGAGGAATGGAAAAATAAATCTATTGAGATATCGGATTTAACCGTTGAAACTAGTCAAAAGTTTTGGGAGTGCAACATCAGTCTTGATTCGTTATGAGACATTTTTTTCGTTGTCCATTTTTTATGACAACAGTTGTTGCCAAAGAGGCCAATTTTGAGAAGGCTATGTACTTTATCGAGTGCGGTCCAATGGCCAAAATTTATTTGATTCCATACAAAAATAAGTAAGTATTTTTAGCTAAGTATTGTTTGTGTTTTATTTTGATGTTTATGTCTTTCAGTATTGGAGCCTAAATATTCTTTCCATCAAAGTTAATAAAGGAGGAGTATCAAATTTTTTCTGTGTAAAAGTCAATTCAGTTGACAATACACATAGAGAATTTGATTCTTTTTTTCGCACTGCCATTGAAAATATACCGACAACTGCCACATCTATTGGGAAAACAAAAATAAAAGCTATTCAAGTAGATATTTTTGTTAATTCATATCTATTTTTGTATTTAAGTTTTTCATTCTTTTGTGCATACAACATTTTTCATAATGTTAATACTTTTCTTTCAATGTTCAACAGAATGATTCCTTCAGTTGTGCATGGTTGTGTTCTACAACACAAAACTATTTTTTTAATGGTATAATCTACAAATGGACGTTGATATTGATAAGGTAATATTGTTTTGTCTACTATGGTATTGTCAGAACAATTCATTTGATATTCTTGTCATTTGAATTTCTATTTCTTCCAAATCATTTTTATTAAATCGCTCATCCATTTTGTTGCTTATGACAGTTCACTCTTGAATCGTAGAACCTTGATGAAGTGTACAAATTGCGACAAGAGTTGATAAAAACTTTTGTTTCAAATGGCAAAAGTTTTGTTTCTAAAATTAAGAGCCCCAAGGATGGGAAAAAGAAAGCTGCTCCTGTTCTAACAGCCTTCCAGGTTGTGTAGGATGCAAATATAATAATAAACGATTAGCAGGGAATTAAAGTCCTCCCTAATGAAGAGGAAGGAGAAATAACAAGAAAGGAGGTTGTCATGTTTAGACCTCCTAGTACTGAAATAGTACAAAAGGAAGCAATTCTAGAAGATGCTTCTCTTGGTACTGAATTTTTTTTTTTAAAGATACTATTAATTTTATGTAATTTCAAATATACATATACATGTATATACTACAATCAAAAGATATATACAATCTTATATGCACACGACCCATTTTTTAGATTTCCATTGATATGAATATGGATTGTTACAATCAAGTTGTGTCTTTACAATAGTACTTTATTGCAATTTATAAACTGACAAAAATAAATATCTCTCTCTTTTTTCATTCAGTGATGATGGACTTGTAATTTTTGATAGTAGATTTCAGTGCTCCTCCACTAGTTGGATAGTTTCATCAAATTAAGAGAAGCAACGCAACAGAAAAGTTCGCTAAGACCTTTCCTAGTTGAGAAAATGTCTGGTATTTAATTTGTGCAGGAAATCACACCATGAACGAATGTCCACATTAAAACAACGAATGATGAATACTATTTGTCATCTGTGCAATACACGAAATAGTTTTTTGCTCAATTAATCCTCAGATTATCCAGCAAAGATATGCTAAGCTTCAAAATCGGGAACCTACTTATGCAAAGGGACCTGAAGCTAAGTCTCACAACTTTGCCCTTGGATTTCTGGAATGACCAGCTTTGCTAGCTCCACCAGCAAGAAATGCTCCTCCTGCGAATCTAATGGAACCAGAGCCTTAGAGTGGTAATGAGCAATGGAATCATTGTATTGATCAAGAGATTGGTCTTGCAGAACAATATGTTATCTATGTTGTCGCACAACAACAAGCAGCTACAGAGCACCATTTAGATGCCTTGCATGCGGAGAGAACCATAGAGTTGAGAAATGTCCGAACAAATGAAAGTTTGTTCCATTCTGTCGTGAATGCGGTTATGGACATTTACAAGGATTGTCCAACAAGACCAAAACCACCGCCGGTTACTGCTCCAATAAATATGATTATGATCAAGCAAAAACCAACAACTCAGCCTATTGAACCAAGTGTACCTTTCATGGTTGTTACCATAGCTCAAAAGCAGAAAGAAGTTCTAGTTGATCCAGTACCTGCTGAATCTGTACAAATTACAGATATACCTACTGCATCAGAGGTGTATCCAAATCTCAACTCAGAAAAGAAGAGATACCAGAATATGAGGCAGTGGATTAAGCAATTGCAAGAAGAAGAAGTCTTGGAAGTTGCTAAAGTAGTAGTCGAAGCCCAATCTTTAGTTGTGCTACAAATAATCCAGGAATGGATGTTAAATATGCAGTTGCATCATCACGAAGAATCTTTCAAGATGACAGAACCTGAAGCACCGCAAATGGAAATGATCGTGAATATTCTGTCTAGCAAGATGGATATTACACTGGGAGAATTTCTTAAGCTGGTGCCTAAAGCAAAAGAAGTATTAGCGGAAAGATTAACTCAGATTGAACCACCAATCCGTCAGAAGCCACTTTTTTGTGTCGAGTTTGAAGAAACAAATGAAGTACTCAATGTAGGATTAACCTGGTAAAGTGAGCAACGAAACATCACCATGCCGATACAACATAGACAGTTTGGTAAAGAAGCAGCCGTGATAGATGGAGGTCCAGGAGTTAACTTGATTTCAACAAATCTTTGTGCAAAATGGGGACTTACAAAGATTAAGCCTACCACTTTCGCCATAAAACTAGCTGATCAAACAACAGTCCATCCTAAAGGAATGGTAGAAGATATGCCTATCAAAATCGCCGAAGTTCAGCTTGTCACTACTTTTGTAGTAATGGACTTACCTAATGCACCGAATATTTACCGTGTCTTATTGGACCGTCCATGGTTACGAGTTGCTCAAGTAATTCATAACTGGGGCACAGGAAAAATTACTTTCGAGAATCGTGAGCGTGCAGTCAAAGTTGATCCAATCACTTGGACTATCAAGCCAATAGGGCAAAAAAGAGATGATGATTCATCAACAACAAATCATACATGTGATCGATATGTAAAGAATTTGGGAGTTGATTATGAGTCTCAAACTGATACTATTAATTGGAACCAAGCTCTTGCAACAGTGGATTGTATAGCAGGCTATATGTGTACGAGATTCCTTTACTAGATCGAACTTTGGATATGATGATCACTTTTCCAGTGAACATGATGAACGTGGCTTGGATATCAATAGATCCAATACCAAATTTGATTGAAGATAACTCATCCATGTCAGTCACGCCTTGTCTTACGATGAAGATGCCGAACTTACAGATGAGCAAATCTTAAATCATATGGATTTGGAATCCGAGATATTCTTGAATTACCAACAATAAAACCGCCTAAAGCAGTTGTATTGAAGAAATGAAAAGCTACAGGACCATTGACGAAGAAGCAAACAAAGCAACATTACAATACGATCATGAAATGGAAAAAATCAACTCAAAAAGTTGAACCTGAAGTTGTACCCCCTTTAGTGGATAAAGGAAAAGAGAAGATCAAAGATGATTCTTCTAGTCAGAATTCTTGCAAGAAATCACTATCAAGGAAGTCGTCACCTTCAGAAAAGAGCACATCTTCTAGAAAATCATCACCTCCACAATCAATTCCTGCCAAGAAAGCTAAACAAAGATCCAAAAGTCCAGCATGATATGCCAGAGCATTTCAAATGCTATACTTTTGATGATGTTGTGATTATGCTATCGAAATCTCATCGTGAACCATAAGAGCAAGAACCAAAAACAAAAGATGTTTACAATGGAATAGCTAGGACACAACCAATGAATCTTGTTGAACCAGAAAAAATTGTGCAAGTTGGAACACAACTTACTCCTGAACAATTTCAAGTGTTAAGAAAGTTCTTGATCAAGTATCAAGACTGTTTTGCTTGGACGTACAAAGATCTAGAAAGGATACCTACATCGGTTATTGAGCATACAATTCCTTTGATGCCTAATGCAGTTCCAAAAGTCACAATTTTTTATCATTGTAATCCAAACGTTACTGATCTTATTAAGAAAGAGCTACAAAGATTACTTGAATCCGATTTCATTTATGAGATCGAGCATACTGAATGGGTTTCGCCAATTGTCGTCGTTCCTAAGAAGAGTGGGAAGATGAGAATTTGTCTGAATCTCAAAGCATTAAACAAAGTGACGAGAAAGGATCACTTTCTGTTACCTTTTACTAAAAGCATAATGGACCGCCTTGCTGGAGTAGAAGCCTACAATTTTTTGGATGGATTTAATGGTTACAACCACGTCAAGATTGCACCTGTGGATAGCCATAAAACAGCCTTTGTAACAAAATGGGAAACTTATGATTATAAAGCTATGTTGTTTGGACTTTGTAATGCACCTAGTTCATTTTAAAGGCTGATGTAGTTTGCCTTCAAAGACTACTTGCAAAAACTCCTTGAGATCTACTTGGACGACCTCGGAGTTTATAGTGCCGATATAGACCATCTGGATCGTTTGGAAAAAGTATTTGAACGTTGTCACAAATACCAAATCTCCTTAAAATCCAGAAAAGTGTCAATTTGGGTTACTCATGGAGTTGTCCTTGGACATGTGATATCAAGACATGGCATTGCTACGGATAATTCCAAAATCAAAGTCATAGTTGAGCTACCACCGCCAGGAACAATTTGGAGTCTACTTTTTATGGGTCATGCGAATTATTATCGGATATTTATTTTATTTTTTGAGGATTTAGCAAGACCTATATACAAGTTGACTATTGTACCAATCTGGACAGTTGAGGTGTTGGAAGCATTTGAAAAATTGAAGAGAGCTTTAGCTTCTGCATCGATACTACGAACTCTTATTTGGACAATCAAATTTCATGCTCATACTAATGCATCAAAATATGCAATTGGATCAATTTTTACTCAGCCAAGTGAATACAAGAAAGATTATTCCATCAAATTTGCAAGCCGACAACTTACAAATCATGAAAAGAATTATTCAACAACCGAACAAGAAGCGTTGGCCATGGTTTTTTTGGTTAAATTTTTTTGGCATTATCTAATGGCAACATTTTGCATTTTATACTGATCACACACCTTACAGGAAGCTGATAGGTTCGCATGTACCTTGCAAACAACACACGCCCTGACATGGCTTATGCAATGTTTAGGATGAGCCAATTTTGCACGAATCTAGGCTCGACACATTGGAAGATTGCAAAACAAATTTGCAATATCTTCAATTAACGAGGGATTATGGCTTGTGTTATTGTCGTGATGTAGGTTTCAAGATTCTTTCCTACAGTGATGCTAGCTGGGCATCCCTCAAGGATGATTGCAAAAGCGTCTCAGGAGGATGCACCATCGCATCAGGAGCAGCAGTTCTCTATCTGCAAGAAACAGACCATTGTGGCCCAGTCATCCTACAAAGCAGAGTACGTTGCAGCAGCAAAGATTGCCAACGAGAAGCCATTATTTTATTTAGTAAACAAGACGTGTAATATAGGGCATATTGTGAGATGGCTACTTTTATTGACCGAATTTGACTTTTGAGCTGTAATTCAAAAAGGTAAACAAAATATCTTGTTGATCATGTTTCAGAATTGAATGAACACTAGTTAATATTGAAGTGGATGATGAACCAGATGCTGCATTGTTCTACGTTGAAGCAGTAGTTGAGTGGGCAACCGATATTGTTGAATATCTGATGCTAGGCCAACCAATGATTCCTTTACAAAAGTACAAAAGAGACAATTTATTCTTAAGGCAAAACCTTATCAATTGATTGCAGGCCATGGTTGTTGGATGTAGTTGAGCAAGGTTTCTGGTAGTAGATTCCTTAGCCAAATCGTCTCCTTGGTAGCATTTGTGGTAGTTATGTATTCTGATTCAGTTGGTGATAATGATACTGATGTCTGTTTTTGGTTGTTCCATGAGATTGGGCCTTGATTTAATAAGAATACAAATCCAAAAGTCGATATATCCTGCCCAATCTGCATCTATATAACCTTCAAGAATATTGGCAGATTGGCTGCCTCTATAACATATGCACAGATGTTTTGTTGCTTGGACATATTTCATGACCTTCATGAGTGCTTTCCAATGGATTGGCCCTGAATTGGATAGGAACTGGCTTAGTTAACTGATCGAGTATTCAAGGTCGGGTCAAGTTCAAAACATTGCATACGTCAGTGAGTTGATAATGGAGTGAAATGGGTATTGCTTCACCTCCTCCTTTTCTGCCTCGATTTGAGGAAGTTGTTCCTTTGACAGTTTCATACTGGGGTCAAGTGGAAAGAAACTCGATTTGCAGCTGGTCATTCCATATTTTTCCAAGACATTAGTGAGTTCTCATTGTTGACTGATGTATATCTGTCTGTTGGATCGATTTCAAAAAATTTGAATTCTGAGGCTGGGCCCATATCAGTCATCTTGTATTTTTGTGCTAGCATGCATTTTACTTCGCATGGATTATCCACGCAGAAGTTATCCACGCGTGGATAATCCACGTGATATCCACGCGTTTTTCCCTCTGTTGGCATGTGAGAGGGTCCCCCACATGGGCTTGCAGCTTCAAATGTCATTCAATATTGTCATAATCTTTTCTAGATTTTATGAGAATATTTTATTGTAGGATTTTACATAAAATATATTTTTTAATATGATGGAATATAAAAAAATCAATTCAAAGATCGTTAAGACTAGTTTTATTTTGTTACAAATTTTATTTTTCTTGAGATTTGACATACAAGACAAAATCATGAGATAAGAAATAGTACACATTATTATTAAACAAGTAATTTGACAAGTTTTTTAAGATTTTATGACATAATATTATGTCAAATCGGTGATGTCATAAAACATTTAATTTATTAATAATCTAGGTGTCATAGATTTTATATAATTTGATGACATAATTATATGGTCAAACAGAAATCTTTTGCTTTTGTCATGTGGCCTCTTAAATGGTTGCATGGGGTCATTTAGATTCATGATCAAAAGCATTTATGTTATATTGAGGACCTTAGTGATATGTGACCTATATGATAAATCTTTTTAATTGTTGGTGTGTGACCTATATAACCTTATATGAAATCATAGTAATTAGTTGAAATATCATTTAGCATTGTAATAAAGATGTTGATCAATGGTGTGCTATCTAGTATATGATTTCTTGCATACAAAGCAACCATAGATAGAAAGGGCGAATGCATATTGCTCATCATGAGATACCATGGCACACTGGGCCAATCCAAAGAGATTTATCTTTAACTAACTCGAGCTAAGTATTAGTTAATCAAATGAGTGATTGAGTGGGCAAAGAATCAATTGAGTATATGACTGATTGTTTGATTTTAATCATTCCATCTTGAAAGAAAGATCGAGTGAGATCATCACTCATCTTAGACAAGAGTTTAAACTGAGAGCTTCGAAAATTGACTGCTATGTGGTCTTCAAACTAGTTGAGATAGGCCTGCGCGCACTATCTACTGATGTCTAACATTTGTCAGTATGAACCTCATTTTGATTGCTCGTCATGTGTTGTCCCACCCAAGCAATTTTCTTGATAGCAATGTTACTAGAATATTAGATTTACATTAAGCATACATAGAATATACATGGATTAGATGTTGGCATGTCTTTAACAAATCTTATTGTATTTGTTCAGTACATACGGTCTCATAATGATTACTTATGATGCAGTATAGAGTAGTTGGCTACAGTGTGTATATGTCATCGATGATGTCATTATTATCAGATAGCGATTCATCTCATGATCGCAACAACATGTATATATTGTTATTGATATTGACATCAATTGCACTTTATTTGTTATTTGAATATGAGTGTATAGTTTTTCTTGCAAATTTATTCTTACAATGACATTTGATTGGAATTATGAATTCTAGGGAAATAATCGTACCTCCACGTGATTTAGAGAAAGAAAAAATAATTGAGCTATATCACAAAAAAAAGGAGCAAGCAAGACTAAAGTACAATGAACAACTATTGACTGGTTCATCTTCAAGCTCTTCCATCAGTCGACGTAGACCGCCTATTGATCCATCACATGTATGTATATTGATTTATGTCATGATTTTTTTATTTGTAATAGTGATGTACTCAGATTTGCTCTTTGGATATTGCTCTTTGGAAAGCCAAGACACCACTCCATCACAAATGAAGGTTGACAATGCACTAAATGTACAAAGACTATTTTGTCAAGTTTTGTCACATGTTACAATTCGTCACATGTTAGAATTTGTCAATTTTCACTTGAATGACACTGAAAGAATTTGTGCAATTTGCAATTGGATTATTGGACCAGTTTCAACCAGAATATGATGAGATGATACCATGTACATGCACACAATACAAAGGCCTTAGGATTTGGACAAGGAGGATTGTCAATGATCATATTTGGGCCAATGGAGTGCACACAGAGAATCCAAGAGTGCGAGAGGTAAACTCTTTAAAGTGTTTATTGGAAATGCTTTAATCTTTGACCCTTTTGACACTTCAAGTGTAGTTTGGCCAATAAATATTAAGCGATAGGATGAGTGCCACGATACTTTGAAGTTAATCTCTCACTTGCTTCTAAAATGAAAAATCCAAATAGAATATTTAGACGAAGTTAATCTCTCACTTGCTTCAAAAAGGAAAAATCCAAATAGAATGATTAGATGAAGTTAATCTCTCACTTGCTTCTAAAAAAAAAAGTTCCAAATAGAATGACTAGATGTAGTTAGTCTTGATTTCCATATTCAATCACCCATAATAGACTCATTCACGTCAGAGAGAGAGAGAGAGAGAGAGAGAGAGAGAGAGAGAGAGAGAGAGAGAGATCATGAAAGAGTTAAAGGTAACCAACACTCCCAATTCTAGGAAGGTGTGTAGCCCTTGTTTTCTTCCATTAAAGGCGTGGTTCAAATGTTTTTTGTTGGAAGATGATTTCCACAAAAAAGCCCAAACGCCGTAGGGAGGGAGCATGTGGTGACATTCTGGAGTAGGATATAATCGTGTGGTTCGGGAGTTTTGATTAGCACTCTATAATGTTCTTTCTGTTTTTCTCTTCATGTGTGTTTAGAGTCGGTGTGGGTGGGTGTGTGTGTGCGTGCATGTGTTTGTGTGTGTGTTTCATGATGCTAGTTTATGGTTTGTGTTATATATTAATCTATGTTTCATGCTTGAGAGAGAGAGAGAGAGAGAGAGAGAGAGAGAGAGAGAGAGAGAGAGAGAGAGAGAGAGAGAGAGAGAGAGAGAGAGAGAGAAGCTGATACATCTAACATTTTCAATTGTTGCAGAAGAAGAAACATAAGTTGGTTTCAAGAAAAAGAGTTGCAAGAGAGATCGAGAATATTAGTGATAGGATAAATCACGTGAATATTGATTTTGGATCATCATTGGCCCTAGATGATGCTCTTGTTGATGATGACCCCTTGCATGATATAATTAGTTCATCAGTGCCTTGTGATTCAATCCATGTCTCCAAATGTGTAGAACGTTCTTACCACCCAACCACACCTATCCTAGATGTTGCACATGAGTCCTCCACGATACTCCATGTGGATTCCACAAACTTGACCACCTCTTTAAAAAAGAGAACACGTCTTGGACGTATTATGACTAGCTTGAAAGATAATTGCAAATTACTACGCACTGTTGATGTGTCAAAAGACATTCTAGGTTCTTTGTCTGACCTTCCTCTTCCACCTAGCTTGCAATCATTAGTAAAAACTTTCGTTAGAAGTAGATATTTGTTTTGGCCACTCCAATCACCATTACCATTAAATGGAACACCATTTACGTATTGGGGTTGAATGTACATGATCATGCATAGTGAACACTTTCCTGAGACTGGTTTGGGCCTTTTTGCATTGAGTAGTATTGAGGTCCCTTTAAATAGTGTTGTGACATTGATGCCATATGCAGGACCTCAATACAATTGGAGTGATTGGCATGCTTTGTGTCGTCACCAATGGAGGATGCAAGTATATGGCTTGCATTCAAATGCTTGTTCTTTAGAGGAGCAACGCATGCAAGGAGGCAACATCTCAAGGGCAAATTGTACATACATTGATGGACGTCCAGATGTGCATGGAACATTGCTGCATATATAAATAGTTCCATTGGCCACCCTCTATTGACAAATTGTGATTTTGAAGAACGCACCAATGGAAAAGAAGAATATTTTACTAGGAATGTAAAGGGCACCTATGTAATGGTCTGTGCCACTAGATCTATCAGGTTTGAGGAGGAATTGTTCATCAAGTATAGTTTCAACCATCCTCTACCCAAATGTTTGCAAAAGACAATAAGTCAAATGTGAAGATATAAATTTTGTTGATATGTAGAGATGTATAATCCATGCATCTTGATTGTATTTGGTTTGTGTCATTAAATATGTCAAATGTTAGGAGCATTATTCGTCATTTGCCTAGATGTTTACATAAGATAATAAGTGAAAGCCAATGAATGTGAAATTCATTAATATGTAAATATGTAGAAGCGTACAAATTTGTCAAGTATTTAGATCTATCAAGTATTGGGAGGAAATGTTTATCAAGCATTGTTTCAACCTACTTCTTGTTATTTTGATATATAGGATTCTTCATCCTCATTTAGTGTTGGAGACAATAATCCTCATAATGGTTGACCTAGGTGACGAATGCAATACAACGGTCCTCATATAAAGCAATTACCTTGTTGTCTACGTCAAGGCTTAAAAGAGATGATGGAAATCGATGAGCGCTTTAATCAAGAGACTAGTTCTACTTCTTCGCAAACAAGTTCTCATCTAGATCTACTTCTTCGCAAACAAGTTCCAACGATGAAAATGAGCTTTCAATGAATGATGAATTTGAAGTCATGGGAGACATGTTGGATGATATGTACGAGAACAATAGTGCAGCTAGACACAATGAACAAGATGAGGAGGCACTTTTATCTAAAGAAGAAAAGAAATTGCGAGAAGAATCAAAGACCGCATTGTATCCTGGAGCAAAGACATCTCGTTTGGCAAATTTTCTACTTCTATTAAATCTTCAAGCCAAATATAGATGGAGTGACCAAAGCCTCACATCATTATTTGAGTAAAAAAAATTTCATCTACTTGTCATTTTTGCTTTGAATTTACAATTTGGAAATCGAGTGATAATTTTTTTACAATGACTTCTTTTGTCATGTACAGACTATTGAAAAACAAAATTCTCCCAGAAGGGAATGTCATGCCTGAGACAAGAGATGAGGAACAAAAGATGTTGTCTAACATCGGGATTGACTACAAGCAATATCATGCATGTCCGAAAGATTGTATTTTATATCGAGGAAGGTACGAATCACTCAAGAAATGTCCCATTTGTGATACTCCTCGATATAGAGATGATTTGAAAGGGGCAACCATTTCGTGCAAAGTTTTACAACATTTTCCAATAATTCCACGATTGCAACGTTTATTTCGTTGTAAATCTCTTGCACAACCTATGGACTGCCATGCACACCATACCTCTACGGATGGGATGATGAGAGTACCTTCAGATTCACCTGCATGGAAACACATCAACAAAGAGTATCCAAGCTTTTGCCAATGAGTCAAGAAATGTGAGATTTGGTCTTGCAACAGATGGTGTGAACCCCTTTGGTGTACGAGCAACTACGTGGTCCATTTCGCCTGTTTGCTTGGTAAATTATAATATTCCTCCTTGGTTAAGTACAAGAAAGAGAAACATTATGTTGGCACTTTTAATTCCTGGCCAACGCAAGGTTAAGAACATGGATGTGTATCTTGAGCTGCTTATTGACGAGTTGGAAGATTTGTGGAAGGGGATAAAAGCATATGACATTTCGCGCCCCTTACATGAGAGGGAGTTTACACCACATGCCAGTGGACAATGCATGACTATCCGTAATTAGGTGAATGCTCAGGTAATCATTCAAACAATGTCTATCTTGTGTACATAGGATTTTGTTTACAGTTACATACAACTAGTAATTCTTGACATTTACATGATATACTACAATGGCTATAATTATTCTTTGACATATACTATTTTCAATAGTGATTGATAGTATCCATTTGTTGGGCAGGCTTTCAAATGGCTGGAAAAAATGCTTGTTTTTTGTGCGGGCCAAAGCTTGTGAGAAGATACTCTTATAGTCTCAAAAAAGTGGTTTATGAAAATCATCGTAAATACTTGCATGAAGGCCATCCATTCAGAGACACTCATAGAAGAGGTTTTGGAGGAAGAGTTGAGAGAGAGATGCCTCCAAAGAGGATGTTCGTGAAAGATTGGCGAAAACTATGGGAGGAATCCCAAGCAAAACCAATCAATGGTATGAAAAGATTATCGATATGTCATCATTTGGAATATTGGAATAACCTTTTGATTAATCACCTACTTGATCCCATGCACATATTTAAAAATGTGGGTGAATATATTTGGAAACACTTGATTGGTGAAAAAAATACCATTGCTGCATGATGGTTTTGTGCAACTTCAATCACTTGAAGGTGAACTATTACCGACACATATTAACAGGTCCAGACTGACGAAATACTACCTTTGACCAAAATTTTTATTTTTTTTATTCTAATTATTTTCTAGTATTTTTCTGAAATTAATCGCAAATTTTCTTTTATCTTGTCTAAATTTTTTCGCGACTTTTCTTTTATTTTATTTTTTAATTTTGTTTTCTAGAAATTTTGCTAAATTTTTTGAGAATTTTTCTTGACTTCACTCAATCTTTCAATATCATTTTAAAAGTATTTTCAAGAACTTTTCGAGATTTTTTTTTGTCGCAACACTCAATTTGTTAATCAAATTTTTGTAAATCGTTTTCGAGAATTTTTCTAGAATCTTTTTTAGCATTATCTCCAGTTTTTTGAGAAATTTTCTAGTATGTTGCTAAAATTTTCAAAAAAATTTCGTGAGTTTCTGTATCATTTTTTTTAAGATCCTTCGAGAAAGTTTCGCAAAACTTTCTAGAATCTTTCTAGTATATTTTCGAGAATCGTTTGAGAAGCTCTCGACCTACTTTTTGTATCCCTCCATTAAAGAAGATGGCCACGTGATTATCATTATTCACACGTGTACGCTCACAGATATTGTTTTTCCTTAATTTATTTTTTCTTTTCACAAACGGTCTTCCATCATTAAAGATCGATTTGGCAAATTATAGTTTCAAACATTGAGCTATGCACATCCTCCATAAATGGAAGTGACAGATGTCAAGTCACCATGCCATGTCATCATCCCTTCCACACCGCTACTGCTTATCAGAGTTATTTTTCATTTTTCTTCTTTACACTTTCTACCTGCGAGTTTATGCTTTCTTGCGCTCATGCTCTTTGCGATCAAAGCACTCTTTTGCGAACTATTGTGATCTACGGAGCTATCGTTAAACATTCGAACAATGGCTTCCGGATCAGGTAGCTCTAATATCATCTAGAAAGCACGCGCAGGAATCTGCCTGGCATCTATCCAGTCCTTTTTGGATCGATACAGGTTGGGTGATTTGAAAATGGACCCCTCCATCATCCTCTCTGAAGTCAGTACTGAGTTTGTGAACTCTATACATTCAATTTCGGAGGAGGAATTCAAAGTTCATGTACGAGGCAAATTCATCACCATCTCTGAAGATTTGATTTGCACAGCCCTCGGACTACCATTGGATGGGAAGCTGGTTGCGACAGATAAAGATTTGGTGGATGAAGCTGCCCACTTCCTAAGCAACTGCTTCGTATCCACGAAGGGGTACAAAATCTCTATGATCCGAGATGAAACATTCAAATTGTTTTGTAAATATGCAAACCAAGCCATATTTTTGACGGATGCGGATGCAACAATTTCAGTACAAAATTTTGGTTACATATTGGATGCGCTTGCGGGTAATCCAGTATGCTTCGGCGTTATCACATACAAAGTTTTTTTGTCATGGATCAAACATCAGAAGTTTTCTGGAGTCGGAGCCCATGTTTCTCGTCTGTGTGCTCATTTTCAAATTTTGACTGAGCGAGAGAAACTATTGTTGACGGGAAGGATGTTGCCTCCCAAGCCAATTGATCTTTCCAGACTCATCTCTGTACCTATTCCAGTTACATACAATGTTGCACCAGAAGTCGAAGTAGCAGCCACCACTGCTATGGAGAGTGAAGCTGTGGCAATGGAAACCGATGGAGCTGCTGCTGCTGCTGATTCTTCAAAGCCAGCATCTGCTTCCACATCTCAGAAGCAGCCGAGCACATCCACCTTTGAGGATGACGCAACCCAGTTAGATACATCCGACAAAGGACGAATAGCTGCTGAAGGTGACATTGGGGCACCTGTGGCAGATGAAGAAGAACAGACGACCAACCCTAGTGCTTTCGATCCATGACAGAAAAAGCCAAAATATAGTGGCTGAAGTATATGAGTTTAATAAGTACCATCGTCAACTCACGATGCAGCTTATCACCTCAGAGAGAAAATTGTGAAAGATTCAACTAGTTTCATCACATTTTGCAATATTTCCATATTTGGTATATTGAGGCCAAAACTTGTTTTAGACTTATAGGTTGACTTTTCAAAGTTCATTAGTCTAAATTTCATTTGAATAAACACTTGTTGAAAGTGTGGGAAAGATAGAATGCGAGTTTGAGTAGATTCAATTTGAATAAGTTGGGTACATTGAATCTAGACCCAAAATTGGTAGGGTTAGCATTTTGGTGGGAAAGCCAAGTGGCCAAATAGGGTTTGGACCTGTTATAAAAGGATGTAACCCATGGAGAGAGTCATCTTCTCTCTTCTCTATCTCATTTCATGCTTATACATGGTTCTCTTGGGTTCTACTATCCATTGGTGCACTATCTTGGTGATTGCTTGCAATTCTATGTGTAGAATGATCTATATTTGTTATTTTTGGATCCACACGTGTGAAATATAGTAGCTTGCTGGTTTTGTATGGACAAAAATAGTACATAATCATTTCATTCAAGTTTGATCAAGTTCTATTAGTGTTTGCATCTCAAATTGTGTATAGATGCTGATTTTTCTACATTGGTGAAATTGGTAGTGTATTTCTCTTTCTAACCAAAGATCATTCAAGTAGATTGGATCTTAAGGATCTGAAATCTTTCACATGGTATCAGAGCTTGTGTTTCAGGTTACGAAGGAGGAAATCAGATCTATCAATGATTTGGTGAAGATATCAAGTCTAGAGCATGCTAGAGAGGATTCTACACCAAAATCGGATTTTTTGCTTTTGTAGATTGGATCTTTTGTAGATCAAAACACTAAATAGGTCAATGTACTTGTTCAATTCCGTTTTTTGAATTCACATGCTGGATTTGGCCGATTTTTGGATCATTGGTTCAGCCGAAGTGGTGGCTTATAGATTGCATATCAAATTTTCAGCATTTACATGTAGATTTAGAATAGTCAATTTTTTGTGATTTTGTCAAAACCCTAATTTTGATTGGATCTCTAGATAGTGAAGTTGCTGGACTTTCATTTGAGTGTGTTTCAATCTTAGGAAGTGGCAAAAGTCATTAGATTGAGGATAGATCATAGGTTGATCAAGATTCCATGATTCTATGTGTTGATTTGCTTGGATAAGTGCTAGAAGAGAATTTGTGAGATAGTTTCAAATCTTGGTGATTTCTTTTGAAAGAATTTGTTGTTGTTCAAATGAGTGCTTTGTGCATTGAAATAGGTTGAAAGAGAAGATCAGGTCATTGCTACATGGCAACCTCAATTGGAGTCATGCTGGAAGCCAATGATAGGCTTACCTCAAGTAACTATTCATTATGGAAAGTGAGGATGGAGTCACTTCTTGAGATGAATGATGTTTTGGATATTGTTGTAGGTTTGGAGGAGAGACCAGCAACACAACAAGATCAATTGAGGTATGACAAGAGGTCCAAGAAGGCTCTACACATGATAAAGATGAATGTTACCAATGAACTTCTCAAGGAAGTTGGTAAGTGCACATCATCTTTGGAAGCCTGGAATTCATTGAAGAAGCTTTATGAATCCAAGTCTACTTCTAGAGTGTTGACTCTAAGAAGACAAATCTTTTCTTGTTTGCAAAAGAATGAATAAAGTCCAAGTACTTTTGTTTTGAGAATGAAAGCATTGAATGATGAGTTAGCTTGCATAGATGAAAGCATTAAGGAAGGAGAGCTTATTCAAGTAATTCTTAATGGCTTGTTGGATGCTCATGCTAACATTGTTCAAAGTATTGCTATTCAAAAGACTTTTCCAAGTTTGATGGATCTTCAAGAGATCTTGATCAATGAGGAATATAGGCTTCAAGCAAGAGATAAATCTACATCGACACTTCAAGAGGATTCTATGTTCACAAAGGGCAAATTCAAGGGCAAAACCAAAAGCAAGTGGTCTAAATGGCAAGATCAAGTGGATGCTTCTTCAAGTGGCAAAAAGAAGGATAGATCAAAGCTCAAGTGCTTCTATTGTGGCATCAAAGGACACTTTGCAAGTGAGTGCTACAAGAAGAAGAGAGATCAAGGAGACAAGCAAGGTAATCTTACTCTTGATGAGGATGGTTTGGATGTGCAAGATGCAAATGATGATGCTTTTGTGATGTCTTCATGTATGCTTGCTAATGATGGAGATCTAGATCCTTGGTGGATTGATAGTGGAGCAAGTTCACATATGACCTTTCACAAAGAGTACTTCACTTCTTTGTTGGCATATGGAGATGACAAGAGGGTGATCTACACGGCCAATGATGGTGAGTGTGCAATCAAAGGGATTGGCACAATTCCTATTTCTCTCTCTACAAATAGGAATGTTCATTTGGAGGATGTCTTGTTTATTCCATCTATTACCAAGAATTGCTTAGTGTGAGTCAAATGCTAAGTAAGGGCCTCAAGGTGGAGTTTGATGGAGATGCTTGTTTGATCAAAAGGAAGGATGTCTTGATTGGAAAAGGTAAAAGGCAAGGGAAGTTGTTCAAACTTGATGCTTGTGTTATTGCTAACCAAGTTGGATGTGTTGCAAGGGAGCAAATTTCTAATCAAGAGGTTTGGCACAAAAGTATGGGACACCTCAACTTCAAGTCATTGGAGGTAATGGCAAGGAAAAAGGTTGTGATTGGTCTTCCAAGTTCCTTAAGTAATGACAAGCATATTTGTGAGTCTAATGCTTTGTCTAAGTCACATAGACTACCTTATACTAGATCTATTTCTAGATCTACAAAGCCTTTTCAACTTGTACATTCAAATATTCATGGATTTACTACAAATAGCAATAGTGGAGCTAAGATGTATGTAACATTCATTGATGATTTTAGTAGATTTTGTTGGATCTATCTACTAAAGAGCAAGGATGAAGTGTATGATGTCTTTTTCAAGTTCAAGAATGCAAGGGAGAACCAATTCTCCACAAAGATCAAGTGCTTGAGAGGTGACAATGGTGGTGAGTACATATCTAACAAGTTCAAGGCCTTTTGTGATGAGCATGGGATCAAGAGGGAGTATACAACATCAAGGACCCCACAACAAAATGGAGTGGCTGAAAGGAAGAATAGAACTTTATGTGAAAGTGCTAAATCTATGAGGTTAAGTGCTAATCTTGACAAACCATTTTGGGATCAAGCTTTGTTGTGTGCCAATTTCTTGTGCAATAGGTGGCCGAGTGCTATTTTGGATGGAAGGACACCTTTTGAGATGCTATTCAAGAGGAGGCCGAGTGTCAACTTTCTAAGAACCTTTGGATGCACATGCTATGTCAACATTACTCTTGATGATAGGACCAAGGAGGATCCATCTTCAAGAAAAGGTAGTTTTGTTGGATATAGTGAGGTGAGTAAAGCCTACAAAGTTTACATTCCTTCTACTAACAAAGTGATTGTTGGTAGAGATGTCATTTTTGATGAGAGAAACATTCCAAAGGTGTCTTCAAGCATGATTGATGGTAAATTAGATGGATCTAACATTCTTGATGTTGATGAGAAGGATCCTACTTTGGATGGTGGTGACGATGGACCTTCATCAAGTCAAAAGCCAAGGAGAACATCAAGAGAAAGACAAGTACCTTCAAGGCTCACATATAATCAAAAGGGTAAGCAAGTAGTTTTTGGAAATTATGTTGCTTTCCTAATCTCTTTGTATGAGCCTACAAGTGTAGATCAAGCAAGGAAAGAAGAGGAGTGGATCCAACCAATGGATCTTGAGTATCAATCTCTTATGAAGAGTGAAACATCTTTTGGAAGATCTTCTTGTGTACATGGAGCTATGCAAGTGGATGGATGTTATCTTGCTGTAAAATCAAGTAATGGATCTGGAAAAAAAAGTTTGTTCAATGACTTTGATGGTCAAGTTGAAGATCAAGAAATTGATCTCAAAGCGCTTCAACTAGTCAAAAGGAAAGTTGGCAATTTGGAGCTAGTCAAGAGCATCAAAGGAGAGATAATTGGCAAGGGTGTTATGGATCTGTTTTTGCAGCATATTGAAGACTCAAGTAAGGTCAAAGGAGCAGCAAGGAAGTGTTGTTCAAGTTTACTTTACTTGTTCTATCTCATGTTTGAGCAATTTCATGTGGATGTGTTCAAATTGTCAAGATATGGTAAAACTAGCTACATTGGTGAGCATTGTTTTGATGTTGGATTTGTACTAGCATTCTTGGCTGATTTTGCTGATAAAAATGAAGCGAGATTCATTATGTCACTCATCCATGGCTAAGTTCTCAAGTGTTGAGCTACTTGGTGCCAATACTTGGAGATTGTCAATTTTTGGTGAATTCATGGTCATTTTCTTGTGTCAAGTAGATCTTGAAGATGGACTAGTGCAAACTACTTGGTTTATGGAGTCATGTGGTGCTGGATTTGCATCATTTATGTACTCACCTACTCATGGATTTCCAAGGTTTGATGGTTTCTTGTGGCAAGATGGAGATGGAGGCTCATTCATGGAGTATCATGGTGGATACATGGCAACAAAGGACAAAGAAGGAGGAGACATGCAAGCAAAAGTTGATCACTCACATTTGTTGTTTGTTTGCTATATTTTTCCAGAGAGTTCAGAGCTGGAATCATGGTGGAATCATTTCATTTACATTCTATTTGATTCTTCATGTTCTAGTCACATTTTTACATGTAAAATTGATGTAAGAAATAGTGAAGCATCCCGAGTGGACACTATTCTCTATATCAATTATGGTTGTTTCTATTTTGAGCATTACATAATCATTGAAAGGAGATCTATTCTTAGGAAGAAGATCATTCTTATGATGGATCAAAGTTCTATTGGCAAAAATTATGCTAGGAGCATTGGAAGCTAGGAAAGCGAGTTTTGAGGTACATCATTGGAACTTGAGATTTTGGCATATTGTATGAGGGATCATCACCTATTCTTTTTGGATTTTCAGATTTGGACTATGCTGGAGATATAATGGATAGGAAATCCATTATTTCTTATTGTATTTTCATAGGTGATGGAGCTATATCATGGATGTCAAAGAAACAAGCCACTATCTCATTGTCATCTAGTGAGGCCGAGTACAAAGCTCTTACACATTGCACAAAGGAGATGGTATGGATCAAGAGGATGATCAAGGATCTTCACTTGCTGGATTTTTTAGAGAGCCCAATCATCTTTTGTGACAATCAATCAGCCCAAAGAATGGCATCCAATCCTATCTTTCATGCTAGGAGCAAGCATATTGAGATACAATATCATTTTGTGAGGGAGCAAGTCATTGCAAAGGAGGTGGAGCTTCAACATGTGTCTTCAAGGGGATGTGTAGCTGATATCTTCACCAAAGCATTGGGAAAAGACTTGTTCATGAAGCATAGGACTTCACTTGGAGTATTATCAAAGTCTATGCTAAAACTAGTTGAAGAGGGAGTGTGAAAGATTCAACTAGTTTCATCACATTTTGCAATATTTCCATATTTGGCATATTGAGGCCAAAACTTGTTTTAGACTTAGAGGTTGACTTTTCAAAGTTCATTAGTCTAAATTTCATTTGAATAAACACTTTTTGAAAGTGTGGGAAAGATAGAATGCGCGTTTGAGTAGATTCAATTTGAATAAGTTGGGTACATTGAATCTAGACCCAAAATTGGTAGGGTTAGCATTTTGGTGGGAAAGCCAAGTGGCCAAATAGGGTTTGGACTTGCTATAAAAGGATGTAACCCGTGGAGAGAGTCATATTCTCTCTTCTCTATATCATTTCATGCTTATACATGGTCCTCTTGGGTTCTACTATCCATTGGTGCACTATCTTGGTGATTGCTTGCAATTCTATGTGTAGAATGATCTATATTTGTTATTTTTGGATCCACACGTGTGAAATACAGTAGCTTGCTGGTTTTGTACGAACAGAAACAATACATAATCATTTCATTCAAGTTTGATCAAGTTCTATTAGTGTTTGCATCTCAAATTGTGTGTAGATGCTGATTTTTCTACATTGGTGAAATTGGTAGTGTATTTCTCTTTCTAACCAAAGATCATTCAAGTAGATTGGATCTTAAGGATTTAAAATCTTTCACAAAAATCAGTAGACTCTCTGAAGGAGTCCTTTGAGAAGATCGATTCGCTCGAATCAGACAACACGAAGCTGATTGAACAACATCGTTCTCTCGAAACATAGCTTTAGACTTTAATAAAGGAAGGTGATTCTTTGAAACTGACAAATAAGGCGATTTAGGCCAAGTCTGACAATTTTCAAACTCAAAATGATTCTTTGAAGCAGTAACTCTTGGCTGCAAATCAACATAATGTCGCGCTCCAGAAACATTTACAGGAGAAGCGAATGACAAGACTAAAGGCGGAAGCTACCCTGTCTCGGAGCACCACTCAGAGGGTCAATCACAGTCGATCTCACAAACCTGAACCAGCTCCAAGGCCAGAAGCTCAAAAAATTTCGAGTCGAGTTCTTACAACCGCTCGAGGATGCAAAGGCTCTTGTAGAGGAAGAGTTGGCGGAGCTGAAGGAGCTCTCCATTGATGCCACCCTATCTTGTAGCGGGCCCGATGCACATGATGAATACCTTCAGGCCTTGTTTTGAATTGATGAACTCACACAACAACTCCAAGTTGTGCCTGCCTGCACTGGAGCCTCAGACCATCAAGAATTCTTGGAGGCTATCGCGAAGATTGACCAGCTCGAACAGGAGCTGTTGAATCAAAAGCAACAAATGGAAGATCAAAAGCTGGATGTTGAGTTGTAAACTCAGGATTTGGCAACTACATCTACACAGCCAAAGCGAATGCGGCGAAATCAGTCGAATGTATGTGTTGACAGATTCTGTGCATTCGCTGAATGCTTCTGGAAATGGTGTCCACATGCTTTTAATATTGAGCTGCAATGGCGTGTGGATTACATGATGCTACCAGGCGCAGTAGGCATCGCCTTCGACGAATTAAAACGACCTTGGGAGAAGGACGACTTTTTCTGGTTATGGGCCCAGCTTTCTATCGAGCAGAAAGGATGTCTTTGCTGGGGCATAATCCAAGGTAAATTCCAGGTCGTACCTTTCGGATCGGCAGAGTTATACATAGGCTCTTTGGCTATGTATGCTCTCGAATATATTCGTATCAAAGAACATCAATTTTTGTGGAACGAAGATACTAAACGACATTTTTGGAAACAAAAGTCGCAGTTTCAGCTGTACAAACCACAAGCTGTTGCAAATTTAGGTGCATTCGACGATGCAGGTCTACTGATTAATATAAATATGGCTTATCCAGAATTATTCAGCCTTTATGTCGATTGGGAGCAAAACCTTGCAGAATATTTGCGGAGATTCGCCATAATTTGCAAGATCGAAGGAAGTCATTCCGTTATAAGCAATTCTGTACATATACATTTTGGCAGTTTGATACCTTTGCGGCGAAGACATTATTTTTTGTTCAAAATCTTTATGTTAAAAGCAATTTTATTAAATTTTCAACTCGTTACTGTAAACAAATCACTCTACGAAGTGATTCAGATGAAGATACCAAGTTAACCCAGGAGCTGTTCGATGGAACATTACTCCCGGTTAAGTTAGAAGAACTCGGCAACTTACCAGTTGGCTGCTACACAAAATCAAAAGAAGACTTGCTCTTGATCGAAGCGCAACAGAACTTGGAGCTTGCTCAGAAATTATATGAAGAACTGAATCATTCATGAATATTCATTCGTGTCTTTGTCGTGGTGATGTTTCTATGGGATGCTGGCTTTTTGAAGTTTAAAGATGTTTTGAAGTTTGATTCCAGTTTTCATCAGCAATTCAAAGATCAACTCAAAACAACCTATTCAATTAAAGAAACAACAAGACACATATTCTCTAAGATGAAGAGATATCTAAAAGACGAAATACACGAAGAAATATCTTTTCGCCTCAACAAAATCTGATGAACAAGAATGTTTCTCGAATAATCCTCGAAATGAAGATGATATGTTCATGAGGACGTTTCACATCTGAGGAACGGGATATGTGATGCCACGAAAATGTCAAATATTGAATATCAGCATAAATATGGCATGATATACTCGAAAATGAAGATATGAGCTGGTTAAGTATAAATCATGAAGAGGTCTAAGTCATTTTTCGGGAATATATCTCCTAAGTACTTGCCTTGTAATTAAGGACAAGACCTTTAAAAGGAAAAGACATTATCTTGGATAACCTTTACTAGGTCGTCCATATGAAACGACTATATACGAAAAGACATGGTAAACTAGAGTAACTTTAGCTCATAGTTAAGTATATCTCCTATGGTATAGTTGAACGTATTTTCAGTCTAATTGTTAACTAGACCCTTTCGCAGGAGCGACGCACCTGTTGTTTTAGAGGTGTGTTTGTTCGCCCTGTAGAACATATATAGATGTCACACTTCAGTCTCGATCATCGAGAGAGAAGAGTAAATTATGCTTATGTAAGAGATTGAAGATGTGAATAGAGTTCTGTGAGTTATTCTCTCTTATCTCTGTTCTCCGCACTGCTGAGTGTGAGTGATCTTGAGTCTGCTAACAATCTCTAACGCATTTCATGAATTACTCTTTGATCAGACAGACGCTCTAGTGCATTACAGTCGTTTGTTGTGTATCCGTAAAGCATGCTCTAAAGAACTGTCTTAAAACCATCTTATTTGTCTGTCGCGAATACTTTTTTTTTGGCACTCGAATAACGACTATCTTTGGTACAGTCTAGCACGATCATTGAATAAAGCTGTATGTATACACATGAGATGACAGTCCCTATCTGAAGAATTGAGTCTCTGATTTGTTTTCCTAATTGGCATTGACATAAGTTTCTAATGTATTCTAAAACTCTTCGTGTTCTTTAACCATTAAGTTGGGCTTTAGTTGTTGAAGACTTCTATCTAGAAACGAATAGTTCGCGAACGTGATTAATTAATTTTCTGCACAGTCACGAATACATCGAACAATTCTCGATTCTTTGTTGACACCTTAATCAGCCAGAGTGTAGTATTGCTTTACTACTCTGATAACATCTCATCTGTAGAACGTGCTTCCTTCAATTCGATAGAGGCCAGATTGTTGTTCTGAATTTATTAACATTACCCATCCCAAACATAAGTAATACTGGTTACTTTTTAATGTCTGTCGACAACCAGAATAACACTCGAACCCACTTGCCATAATTGTACCAAAAATATAACTTTCTAACGTTGTCCTCTATGGGAACGACATTATTTACTATAAAATCTATATTAACCTTGTTGGTATAGTACGACAGCCATGTATCTTGACACGTGGAGATCCGCCGCCGCTTGGGTCTTCATGTGTTCTTGTGCCTTTGGCTTTGTCATTAGGTCGTCTTGGGTCCATGAACCTTTTACGTTCGTGTTTGTGTGACTATCAATCAACGAACATTTGACCGTCGTCTTCGTGTCTTTGGTCCTCGAAGCTTTTGTGTTTGCGTCCACGTAGCTCCCTTGTTTTCCTTCTGCCTTGATTTCTAAAGCTATCATAGCTTTGTGGCCAGAAACAATTTTTTTTTTCAAATCACAGTTTCTACTATCCAGCATAGATGATCTGTGCATCAAACTCAAACAATTGAAGTTGAAAAAAGTGAAGTATTAAAGACCAAAGATGATTTCCCCATTTTTTGAAATATTACATTCAAATTTGTCGGTGCCAGTACATGGTAATTTTTTTGTAGCACACATGCCACATCAGTGACATAGCTAGGCATCTAAATCTGACAAATCTAAAATCCCTCCAATTTCTACACAGTTTCCGCTTAATTTGTTGGCCTGCCTTGTTTTAGAGGAGATTTTTGTGTCCCTCACACTCCAACAAGTTGAATACCAATCAAAAGAAATCACAAAATCTGTTGGAAGCTCGTGCCTGCAATTTTACAATAGGTTATTGTGATATGCACACCAAAATCACAACTTTAACTAGAATTGTCATTCTCCAAGATGCATTGACCATGTTCACCAAGAAGCAATTAGCTCCATTACAATCACGCATTCTATTAATTATTCTAACCAACTCACAACTCTTCCCAAACATTCCAAAGCCTTTTCCATCTCTGATCTTCGCCATACCTCACAATCTTTTATCACCATCACAAGGATGATAACATCAAACTTTGTATTTCCTCCTACATTACTAAAAGCTATGAGTACTTCAGATTTGAATGTCTACTTCAAGTTAGTGTAGCAGTCTTTTATTACTATCACTTTGTATGTGGATGACACAATTCGCTTTAGTGATAGTGTCGAACTAATGAAAGATGAGAAATGAATGTTGTCTTCAAAATTCGACATGACAGATTTGGGCGAAGCTCAGTACTTTCTACATATTCAAATCCAAAGAGATTGGAAACAGAAGTTGATCTACGTCATTAGTCAGCAAAGATACATTTACAATATGTTTTGATTTGTACATACTACTTATTGAATCAATCATATTTTTTTATTGTGTTCAGTTTTATGTCGGAATGTATGCAAACTTCTCTGAAGTTGTTTGTATCTGTTAAATCTCTTATTGTTTAGTTGGG
>MU833025.1:0-62323 GCA_029204225.1 Diphasiastrum complanatum | reverse complement strand
TCAACATGAATGGCATTTAGTAGGAGATTTGAAAACATTAAAAATGTATGCTCAATGTATCCCATGGTGCTAACTCTAGCACCCATGTTTGTACTGCATGAAGAATGCAAAAGACATGACAAGGAGTACATGAATATCAAGAGATCGAGAAGATCCTAACTGGAAACCCGTACTATTGAGGTGCGTATAATAGAAAAAACAATATATCTTCACATCTTGTTTGCATGGAATTCCGAGCCAGAGGCATCTGCAAAGAAAGCTATTTCCAGATTAGAGGATGTCCACATTAAAATAAGAAAAGACGACAAGCTATCATGTAAAACAAGAAATTCCATGCAAGCCGAGCATTGGAGGATCCAAAGCTCGTAGGTTTTTATCAAATTATTCTGGCAAACAATCCAAGATTCAATACTCGGTTTGGAAAGAGATAATAGCTACAACTCAAGATTTCAAAGAAGAAGGTTCTACTCATCTACACAAAGTAGAAGTTTGGAGAAAATTAGACAACATGGTGAAATACTTGAGAAAAGATATATTTTCAAATACTGATGTACAAATGATATAGAAAACAACAAGTGAATTTGTGGATGCAGTTCGAAGTGCATGGGGTTTAGATCATATAACTCATTATATGGTAAGATTTCGATTTTACACTAGTATAGTCAAATATGTGCAATTAATTTGGATAATTTTGCTACTAATTTGTATTTCGTTTTTAAGACATGGAACACATATTACGACATCATTCCACATTCTTTGCAAGAAATAGTGGAAGTTGTTAAAATTGGCAAAAGCTAACTTGATCATATCTTGTGAATACCATTATGAGTAGTACATATCATTATAAGACATGTGTGGAGCCTGTTCCCACATGTGAAATAAATGCATTTATCATTTAGATGAGTCATATAGGTTGTACATACCATTTCATTTGAGATCTAGTGTCTAAAATGGCCCAAAATCTAGTTTTCTAGATATATGCCACTTGGCATCATTTTATTGGTAGGAAAAGCTATTTCACATGGATAAGAGTGATCTCACACGTGCCAAGGACTGATCACATGTGTGAAAACATCAGTAGTAGGTGAGATCCAACTTGTAGTAGATATTTGTGCAAGTCCTATAAATTAGAAAAATTGCCTAAAATCAAGGGAGGTGGCTATAAGTTAGGAAACTTGGTCCATGTGCCATATTGATGATTATTGGTGGATCCTTTGATGAGCAGGCACTCTCACACGTGCCAAATCAGCTGAGTAAGCATTAGCTCTTGTGTATATATGGTGGCTCATTTGGCCATAATAGACGTGGAAGCTAAATCTTGGTTTTGGAGCAATTCTAGTGTTTTCTCTCTATTTGTCTTGTGTTTTAATGCATTGATTGGGTTTCTAAGATTAGTATACTTTATTCTCAGCCTAATGTCCATACTCTAAAAGGTTTTCACACGTGTGAAACCAGCAAGTACAAGTTTTGATCAATAATGATTGTTCTTGTTAGATTTATTCATCTAGATTTGATCTAAATGCTATCTAATCTTGTGTAGATTGATAGGTTGATCTAATCTAACATCCAATCACACTTGTTGATCTGATTCAGATCTATTCTTGGTCCATTTTGCTGTACTTTGACATGGTATCAGAGCCAAGTACAAGTGAATTTAAGGCATTGATCTAAACTATACCCAAATTGGCAGGTTTCTGGAAACAAGCTAATATTGAGGTAGCAAGGTTGAATGAATAGCTAGAACCATCATATTTGTACCAAATCTTGATGTGGGCTGTAGGTGTACTTTACACACGTGTGGGGCCATACAAGACCTGTTTTGGATAGTAAAATTCAGTTTGGTGCATTTTGAGCTTCATACACCCAATTTTGAGTCAATTTAGTGCATTTTTCAAGCTTTCACTTGCATTGTTTCTATTCCATTGATTTGTTCTTGGTTTAGATCTATCATATAGATGTATTAAAGCTTTTTTTACAGTACATTGAAGTTTATTCTCTGATTTTTTGAGTGTACATTGAACTTGAGAGAGAAAGAGTGCTATAACCCAAAGATTAAGGAGTGATTTGCAAGGGGAGAGATTGAAATCCATTATACCTTCATTCTAGATTTGTTCAAGAGTGAAAGGGCTGAGTCTAGTCCTCCAAGTGAAATCTTAGTGAATTTCTAAAGCACAGACACTCATAAAGGCAAAATCTACCAATACAAGGTGATAAGAATTGTTGGCAAGTACTAGAGAAAAAATTTGAGATCCCAGTCACATTGTTCACCCCTACTCAAGTGTGTGAGTGTGTTTTTGACTTTAATTAAAGTCATAAATGTGAGTGAGGCATATGTGTTGTGGTTGATCCAAAATTTTCAAGAGATCCTTCCTTTGTAGAGGGCAAGAACTAGTAACTCAATTCTTGACTTTGGTGGAAAAATTGTCTTATTCATTGTGATCAGATCTTGCTAAGTGGAATTAGCTTTTTGTAAGCACATATCTTAGTGAGAGAGAAGCATCACATTTCTGAAAATTTGAATTTCATTCCAACTTTAAAGAGGTAGAGTCATTGGTACTTGGTGGAGTCCAATAGGGGTGAATGAATTCAATTTTTTGAGCAAAATTTTGACATTATATGTCTGAAACTCAAATAAGTTCTATTCAACTTTCTTTGTGAGAGTGTGAGGGTCAAGTTGTGATCCCATTGGGAGTCTAGAACAGGGAGGAGTCCATATTTGAGTGTTCATACATGATTGGGATCTTTGTGAATCTCTAGATGTCTAATTTTTAAGCTTGGTGAAAAATTATTGACATAGATTGTTATCAAACCACTTCATGTCCATTCCAAATCTCAAGAGTGAGATTCTTTGGGTCAAGAGGGATTCCAAAAGGGGTGATTGGATCTGATCTTTGTGTGTTTGAATCAAGTATACATGTCAAGTTTTTGTGATCTAGTGTAGATCCTTTTTTTTGTGAAAATTAGTGGTTTAATTTGTTGTCAAATCAAATCAAATTCAATCCAAATCTCAAGAGTGAGATTATTTGGGTCAAGAGTGAATTTAAAAGAAGTGACTAAGTTTGATTTTCAAATATTTGAAACAAAACCCATACTTTGTTCAAGAATCTCAAAAGTTGAGAGAAATAGTCAAGAGAAAAGGAAAATCTAGGTGTCAAATCTTTTCAAATCCATTCCAACTCTCAAGAGGAAAATTCATTGGTATTTGTTGAGTCCAATAGGGGTGCTTGGATCTGATTTTTGTGATTTGATAGAGTGCTTTTTGATCAAAGAAAAAATTAGTTTCCAATTGACTAGGTTGAAAGAGATATGATTCAAAATTTGTGGTCTAGATCTTGTGTAGATCCTTCTAGATTGTTGAATGTGTTCAAATATAGTCTCTTGAGAGTCACAAATTACATTTTGAAAAGTCATATCACTAGGTTTTACTTCCTCATCATGACATCAATAGGTGGCAACCTATTGGAGGCAAGTAAGGATCCTAAATGCAACCTTTGTGGCAAGAGATATTGTTTTGTCTCAAGATGCTACAAAATGAAGATCAATCCATCCAAGGAGAACCAAAGCAAGGGGGCTGAGGTGAAGGATGGAGCTTCAAGTTCAAAATGCAAAGGACAAATCCAAGGAAAGGTGTTTCCTTTGTGGAAAGATGCATGAGGCTTGGAGTCTCACAAGGACTTACAAGATTTGTCTTCAAAAGTCCATCATCACACATTAAAGACCTTTTGAAATTTTGCATTTGAAAGTGAATTTTTTGGTTCAAGATGCAAAGATAAATGTCACTTTCATTAATGTCACTTGGATTTATTTCATGTCCTTGGAAAGCATTTTGCTTAGAACTTTAGAAAAGTTCAAATTTATTGTTATGATCCAAGAGAAACCAAGAAAGATTAAGGAGCAATCAAAAAATGAAAATAGTTTCATTTATGCTCTCATGAAATCTTATGAAGAACTATTTTGCTTTGAAGAGATTTTTGTATCTCAAAGCTGGATTAAGGCAATACTAGTTGAGTGTGACGCCTTAATAGATAGCAAAGCATGTTTTCCTTGTAAAATTACATTGGAATGAAGTCAAGGAAATGGATATGTCTTCATAATGTATTTTTTGTTGGTTTCAATAAGATCATGAATGATGTGTTCATTCATAATGTGGAAGATTGTAAATTTTCAATTCTAAAGGCAAGTTATAAACTTCTTATGAGAATAAGTGAAGCATCCAAAGTGGACACTTATATCCATAAGCAAGTAGTTAGCCTTATTGAGATGGAAATACTTCTTGATTTCAATATTAGAAAAATCATGCCAAGTTGTGGTGATTTTTGGACTTATGTTTCTAGCATAAGTAATGTTGATGATCACATGAAGCACACATTATATGATCATGTTTGTTGTGACCATTTTGAGACATGGAGGTCTCAGATTTCCATCAAGGAGGAGCACCAAGAAGTTGATCTTGAGGAGTCATCTCGAGGTTCAAGTGTGCCAAGGATTGAGGAGGAGAGTCCTTCTCAAGTTACGATTCCAAGAAGAATATCAAGAGACATGGTTGAGCTCATATGGCTCACATTTCAAGGGAAAGAGGAGCACATTTCAAGTAGTATACATCTCATGGTTGCTTCTCTTATGTCATTTGGTGAATCAATTTGCTTTAGTGAGACTTTTGCATTTCAAAGTTGGAGTAAAGCAATACTAGTTGAGTATAGTGTCTCTCTTGAGAACATAGTTGATGTTCTTAATGATATGAAATTGATTTTAGATCAATTAGAAAGCAAATGGTTATTTCATCAAATGTATGCTCTTGAGTCTTGTAAGAGCATGAGTAGTTGTCCACTCATAGTGTGAAAATTTGTCTTTTTTCATGTATTGAGGCAAATTGTAAACTCTTTATGAGAGAAAGTGAATCATCCTCTAAGGAAACTTATCTCCACAATGAAGTATTTAGCCTCATTAGATCTGAGATTAGCATGGTAACCAAGCATGAAGATATGATACAAACTCTTTGTTATTATAGCATGCATAGTCTTGCCAATGTTGATGAGCCTAATCCTCGAGATCTTGGTAACATGATGTTGGATCTTTGTAATCCTCATGAGTCAAGAAGGACTCTTTATTTTATCATGGAGTTGCAGCTATTTTCAAGTAGGAGGAGCTTTTGGATCAACCATATGCTTCAAGGATGGAACAAATCAATGAAAGAGGTGCTAGGATGGTGCAAAGCTCTCAAGTTCATCAAAAAAGTCAACATCAAAGAGGCACTATCATGGATATGGTGATTTTCGATCGACGTCAAGCTCATTGGTTGATCTTCACACCTTTGAACCAGCAAGGATCCATATTAGAAGACCAATTCAGCCCATGGAGTCAATCTCAATATCATCATGTTTTTTATCAAGTTAGTTTTGAGGAGGAGTGTTAAAATTGGCAAAAGCTAACTTGATCATATCTTGTGAATACCATTATGAGTAGTACATATCATCATAAGACATGTGTGGAGCCTATTCCCACGTGTGAAATAAATGCATTTATCATTTAGATGAGTCATATAGGTTGTACATACCATTTCATTTGAGATCTAGTGGCTAAAATGGCCAAAATCTAGTTTTCTAGCTATATGCCACTTGGCATCATTTTATTGGTAGGAAAAGCTATTTCACATGGATAGGAGTGATCTCACACGTGCCAAGGACTGCTCACATGTGTGAAAACATCAGTAGCCAACTTGTAGTAGATATTTGTGCAAGTCCCTATAAATTAGAAAAATTGCCTAAAATCAAGGGAGGTGGCTATAAGTTAGGAAACTTGGTCCATGTGCCATATTGATGATTATTGGTGGATCCTTTGATGAGCAGGCACTCTCACACGTGCCAAATCAGCTGAGTAAGCATCAGCTCTTGTGTATATATGGTGGCTCATTTGGCCAAAATGACATGAAAGCTAAATCTTGGTTTTGGAGCAATTCTAGTGTTTTCTCTCTATTTGTCTTGTGTTTTTATGCATTGATTGGGTTCTAAGATTATTATACTTTATTCTCAGCCTACTGTCCGTACTCTGACAGGTTTTCACACATGTGAAACCAGCAAGTACAAGGTTTGATCAATAATGATTGTTCTTGTTAGATTTATTCATCTAGATTTGATCTAAATGTTATCTAATCTTGTGTAGATTGATAGGTTGATCTAATCTAACATCCAATCACACTTGTGGATCTGATTCAGATCTATTCTTGGTCCATTTTGCTGTACTTTGACAAAGTCTTAGCATATGGTCATTGCAAGGAATGGAAAAATCTCATTGGCAAGCAAGAGTGACATTTCATAAAAGTACACAACATGGTGGGACTAGCACAAAGAACAGCTATATATTGCAATTTTTCCAATGGGTTTAAAGAATAATCCAAATTCGTCATAATACAAAATTGACGGATTATAAAATTCAAAAAGCATGCAAATTTATATAAGCCAATAGGCAATAGACATACAGAGAGATGTTGTATATTTGAGAATTTTTACAAAGTACAATTCTTCAATATCTACTCTACTTCTGACGCTTTCTCTAATGAAAGTTGCAACTTAGAATCATACAACAATTTCCTTCTTTCGTACGGATCCAAGAGCTCAGAGTTTTCATGCTTACTCAGATCAACGTAGGCAGCATACAATGCAAAATGAGACGATCTGAGCATCGAATTTACTGGTCCATATCCTTAAATTTTAAATGCAATAGTTTTCTGTACAATAATTATTTCATGCACCTTATTAAAATTATGTCTTCCAAGAAAATGAGAAAGTGCCTTGATTGTCATGATCATTGTATTACCATGTCGATGAAACTTTGAATGGGCAACACTTATCTCATTATTCTTAAAGAACTTCAAATAATGCCCCAGTGCATGGTCTCTTGAAAATTTTCTAGCAGAAGATCTCTGCCCTCCTTGATGAATTGCAAAATCATTAAGGAAAATTGTTTCTTGAAATGAAAAAATCCAAAGTAAGCTCCAGTATAAAATCTAACATAACGGATCTACTAGTACATAACTTAGGTACAAAACTTATGCATTCGGCTTTGTCTTCCTTGATAACTGTCAATATTATGTCCATCTTTCAATGTCAATATGGTTGGTGAATAGATAATTGGTTTTGGAAAACCAAGCTGACTTTGAAATCTGAGAAACTCCTCTTCAGAAGACAAAGCATCTTTTTTTTTGCACATTTCCTCCATAGCCATTTTCAAGCAATCTTCCCTTGAATAAAACTCGTCCTTCTTTACATCGTCAACACTAGGGAGAAGATCATCAGCATCAAAATCAATTATATCTAAAAATTCATGAAGCTCTTTGTTCAAAATGCAAAGAGTCTCGGCCTCTGCAAAATAAAAAAGATCCAATATATCTGATAGCGTCAAAAAAAAAATTATTATCTATATTATAAGTAGGCAATGTGATTAGAGATTTATCAGAAGGAAAAAGGGTAGTGGGAGTTCTAGGGCCTATAAAAGGTGTTCTATTTTGAGCAAGATCAAAATTTGTACAATCATCTAAACCAACACTTGTATCAATGAAAAAAAATTCTATATCTACAAGCTTGGACTTGTTAGATTTTAAACCGTTGGAAGAAGCAACTTCAGAAGTAGAAGGGGCAGCATTTGAATCATTAGAAATATTTAACAAAAGAAAAAAAAATAAATGCAGATTGTAACCCTACAAATCTACACTTTTTATTGTGTAGTTGACAATCATCTACAGACTTAAAATCATTATGCAACTTGGTGAACATTCTGTCAAGCTTAGCTTTATAAGTATGTCTATCGAGTGCCACCAATTCTTGATAATGAATCAAGTCCTTATTCTGAGATCTGAATAAGGGGTTACTGAGTAGAGACTTAAATTTGAGATAAATCTCAGAAAATGCTTCCACACCAAGACCCTCTATAATAGAAGGAAGAACAAAAAGAAAAAAAGAAAAAAGTGACATGAAATACTCTATATTGTCACTGATACCAAATTCAAGAAAAAAAGATAACAGACTGGAATTAAAATTAGACATTTCACCGAAGTAAATACAAAAAAAAAAAAAGATTCTGAAAAATCGATAAAATCAAGGACTGGATATCAGTCTCAAGGGTAAAATAGAATGCAAAATCAAATTGCAATAAACTATGCGCTTGAGATTGATATCACAAGACTGAGTATCAGTTCATAACAAGGGTATACAAGTAATAGAAAATCAGATGCGAAACGCGTGCTTGAGAGCGATATCCAAGAACCCAATATAGGTTCCAGGCGCGGAGATAGAAACGGAGCGTAAATAGGTAAGAAAGTGCACTTGAAATCAATATTAGGCATTGAAATCAAAAAATTCGCATGAAAATCCATGTCGAAAATGAGGAATTTATAAAAAGATTGATGTGACAACTGATGCGTGTGGAATGACACGTGGCATGATAGGATTGGTGCATGTGTCATTGCCCACGTGCCATCATCGATGATTCATAATTATATATACGGATATATGTGGGCCAATCACGCCATGTGTTCCGAATAATTCATTGATTCTTTTTATTATGATCATTATACTCATGTTAGAATTGATTTTAATTTTCATTTTGCTTGTTGCAGTCGGCATTGGAGCCTGAATATTTTTTTTATAAAAATAAATAAGAAGGGAGTATCAAATTTTCTATGTGTAAAAATAAACTCAACTGAAAATACACATAGAGAATTTGATTCTCTACTTCATGATGTTCTGTGTGAAATTCCAACAATGACGACTTCTACTAGGGAGATAACTATTAAATCTTTCAAGGTATATACAATTTATTGTTGATATGCATCTTTGTTTAAAAAAATCTATCGTCATAGCATAAATAAATTGTATGTCACAATATAAATAATTTTTGTTGAATATCTGCAGTATGTACAACAAAAGGATGTTTTTAGTTGTGTTTGGTTCATCCTGTACAATACAAAGCTCTTTTTCAAGTAGTACAATCTACAAGTTGATGTAGATATTGAAAAGGTAAAATTTTGTTTATTTGTTGTTCTATTGATTCAAATTTTTGTTTCGTTAGTGTGATTGTTAGTTATTTACTCATTCACTTGGTTTGTGATGACAGTTCACTCTTGAGCCGTACAATTCCGACAATGTATATAGATTGTGACAAGAGTTGATCAAAACATTTGTACAAAATAGTGTAGCTTTTGTGCCTGAGCTTGAGGGCGCTATAAAGTATCCTGCTCCTGTCCTAACATCTTTCAAGCTGCTGAGGATGCAGAGCTTATTTTATACTATAAAAAAGACATACAAGTCCTTCCTAATATAGAGGAAGGCAAAATTACAGGACAAGGGATTGTTGGCATTACAATTCTTGATACTAATATAGAAAATTAGATAAAGTTACTGAATAGAATTTCAATTGTAAACGTGTATATATTACCATCCGGAAAAGGAGACAGAATCATACATGTAAACAACCCATTTATGGGAATTTTTATTGATATCAATATAGAATCTTACAATCAAGTTGTGTCCATAGAACAATACTAGATTGCAATTTTTCTACATTGGTAAAAGACAATATTCTTGTTTTCATCTTGAATAACAATGATGGACATGTATTTTTTGATAGCAAATCTCAGTGTCCTTCCATCAGTTGGATAGTTTTGCCAATATCTCTACATTTGATCTCGAGCTCATGTCTTTTACATACCTGCATAAATATAACACAAAGTATGTTACAGTTATACGAGCAATTTTTTAAAGAAATTATACAAAAAGAATAGTGTTTACAGTTACTTATGAGTTTCCCATTCGAAATGAATCTAAAGTTCGAAAGTATATCATCTTGTAGGAGAAACAGTTCCTATCTGATGTAATTTAAGCTCCAATCCTCTTCACCTGAACACATGTCAAAAGTGCATCATTGTATATTATTTCAATCTTTTTTCAGTTAGAATGTCCAGTGGCTTTCAAGTCTTGATCGAGTGGCACCCATTTATTCCTAATCTTTTTCCATCTTTGATAATGGAAGCATAAGCTCAACATTTGCTTTTCTATTTGATAACAAAAGCATATGGAAGAAATTTTAATTCTACATTCTATTTCTCCATCTGATTTTTTGTCCCATCCTTCATTTATAAGTTCAGATAATAAACTATCTGATAAATTTTTGCATACAAACATTGTTGGAGTTTTGTGTACATTGACACTTGAAAAGAAATCCACAAATATATTCAAATAAATAATCCAACTTATTCGAACTGTTTTTAAACTTGTGCTTATTTTAAAAGAATTTTTTATATCATTATATAGTTTACAACAAAATGATTTTGATACTGCAACACCTGGAGCAACCCACTCATCACTAACAAAACTAGGTAATGGAATTGGGACTATTTGGCCAAAATTTTCAGGAATGTACATTGATTCATAAAAAAAGATTCCAAAATCAACAAGATCTTTTGCAGTTCTACCTCTGTACTGTAGATGTCCAATATCAGTGTGTACTACATCTAACACACCTGCAAGAGATCCACTTGGCTCCCATTCATTTATATTGGATGGATATAAATCTGCAAGAGAAAAATGATCAAATTGGCAAGTTTAGTAATAGATGATAAGGAATGACAAAAAAAATCAAAGTATTATAATATATCAATACTCACAGTCACCTTTTTTGTGACAGTTGAATCCTTGCACATTTATCTCTGAATGCATTTATACATGTTGGACTAAAATTTTAGAAATAGATTTTCCTCCTGATGATGTTCTGAAATCCAAAATTTTTCCCTTCCAATAAGATCGAAATAATAGTTTTGTCCTTTTGCTTTTTCAAAATGTTCCTTTTGATGATGGATGCATTAGAATCCAAGAGTTTTTTGAATATTTTCTTGGCACCCATAATCCATTGCCATCTTTCTCATTAAAGAGAATCACAGAGTTGATTGAGGAGCACGACTTCCTTGATGGTGTCATTCGTTATGTGCAGGCCAAAATTTGAAACACTGAACTATGAATCTGAGAATATGTGTAGGAGAAAAGCCATGAATCTGAAAATATGTGTAGGCAAAAATTTAAAACACTGAACTATTTGGCGCTACGAGTTAGGTCTAATTAACCTTGTAAACCATGATTTGACAATGTAATTAGATTAATGTTACATGTTTTACACATATTGACGCCCGCATGGATCATCTTGACAGTCATATTGATCGTGTTCTTTCTAGCCTTGAGACTATCCTACCACGAGGGGATACCATCCCCTTAGACGTTCTTCATCATTTTGGTAAAGCACGTTTATTTCCTATTTTGAGTACGCCTACTCCTGCTTCATCTTCAAGAGGTGCTTTTGGTAGTACGTTTGGTCTCCCTTCATATAGTGCTAATCCTTACGGGTCTCCTTTCGGGTCTTTTGTACCACCACCTGGATTTCCCTCCGCACCACCAGGATTTCCTTCTCCTATTTTTTCAGGTAATCCCGAGCCCTATTTTGCGTGATCACATCTAGCTTACTACTTATTCTAGTTTGTCTGACGGGAATATCTTGGAAAATTGGTTCTTTAAATCAGAGACCTATTTTCTTATATATCCCAAGACTGAAACCCAGAAAGTGCAGTTGGCCGCATTACATTTAGATGGTAGAGCTCAGACTTGGTGGCATGTTTATCGCTCTGAGCCTACTCATGAGGGGTTACATATATGGCCTACTTTTCGTCATGATCTTCGTATGGCTATGATTGACCCACAATGGTTGGTTCGCTAACGTGATCTGTTTCATAGCCTTCCCATACTAGTGATTTGACTACTTATATTGATCAGTTTATTGAGCTTTCCTATTTTTTTACTGATTTTCATCCTACAGAGCTTATTTCACGTTTTATTGTCGGTCTTAGAGACACCTTACGATATGATGTCTCATCTTTTCTGCCTCTTACTCTCTCAGATGCTATCTCCTTGCTACTACCTTGCAGCATAAGTATCCTAAGTTATCCACTTCTTCTCATTTTTCTTGCTCTCATTCCTTGATGTTTATATCCAGATTCTTGAAACTCCTGACCCACATTCTGTTGGTGAGCCGGCTGACCTGCTTCCACTGCTTCCCATGCACATCAACTTGCTTATGCTACTTGGGCTGGTGGGCATCCTAGTTCTCGTTCTATTCGGTTACGTGTTCGGATTTTGGGGCAAGAGTATATTGCTTTGGTGGATCTTAGCAGTACACATTCATTTATTAGCAGTTACATTTCCACCAGGGTTCGTGCTACACCTATTTTTGCTACACAGTCTCTCAGTGTCGAGGTTGTTCGTTCCCATTCTTTTTTCAGTTCTCAGATGTTTAAAGGCTTGGACTATAACATTGGTGACTTCTCTGGATAGATAGATTTCTATATTATTCCTCTCGAGCTATGACATTATTTTTGGTGCAGATTGGTTTTCATCGTCTGTGGTGCAGATTGCCTTCCCATACTAGTGATTTGACAACTTTCATCGTCTGTGGGTCCTCTTACTCAGGTTGATGTTGCTCCGGATTTATAGGCTGTTGCTACGTGCCTTGCGCCTATATGCCTTGATTCACAGATATCGTATTCGGTGGTCATTCCTGGTTTCATTGATATTGAGGCCGTATACCTTGGTGGTATTTCTACTATTGCTTTTGCGCCTACCTCAGGTAGCCCTCTTGGTTCGGTGGATGGTGCAGTATCTTCTCCATTGGTCTCTATATCTCCATCTCTTGAGTCCGTTATGGTCGTTGTTCCTGCTGATTTCTATGGGGTCCTTCATAGGTCCACGTTTGTTGGTTCCCTCACTATTGGTGATAAGGTTGTATCTTCTTTCGCTTATCTGCTTGAGGTTTGTGATCTGCCTCATGATATTTCTACGGTTCCTGACATGATTCATATTCTTTCACACGTAACATAAAGTACTAAATGATGATCTTTCCATCATTACATTTGATGTACAAAGAAGGCTCATAAGAGCTAATCACAAAGCCAAGAGAGTAGAGAAAATCATGCAACCTAGAGTACCAAGCTCTAGGTTCTTGCTTCAAGCCATATAGGCTCTTCCTTAAGTGGCAACCCTTGTCCTCCTCACCATCCTTGATGAAGCCCTCGGGTTGCAACATGTATATTTCCTCCTCCAAGTAGCCATTCAAAAAAGCATTTGTCACATCCATTGATAGAGATTCAACTTGAATAACGTAGCAATACAAATGATCACTCTAATGGCTATAGGAGCAAATGTTTCTTCATAATCTATGCCTTTAGTTTGAAGAAACCCCTTAGCAACCAATCTCTTAGTGCCATTCATCTCACAAAAGTCTCTCATCTTGTTGGAGATATACTCTCCTCCATTATCACATCTTAGAACTTTAATGCAAGAACTAAGTTGCTATTCCACTAGAGACTTAAACTTTACAAAAGCTTCATATACAAGGCTTTTCTTTGGCAATAATTCAATCCAAGTGTATCTAATACAATCATCAATAAAAGTCACATACATTAAAGCTCCTCCATTACTTTCATGAGAAAAAGTATGTACATCCGAATGGATAAGATCTAAAGGTGAGGTAGATCTTGTTAAAGATCTCTTGTAGGAAGTCTTGTGTGACTTTGCAAGGCCACATGCCTCACACACTTTGCCACACTTCTTGAAAGATTTTGGTAGGCCGAAAGCTAGCTCCTTTGATGCCATAGATTCCATTGATTGAAGATTAGGATGGCCCAATCTTTCGTGCCAAACCTCCACTTGAGTCAACTCCTCCCTAACCATATTCACACTTTCAATAGCCACATTAGCATCCAACTTGAAAACCCTTCCTTGCTTAATGCCACTAGCTATGCACTTATTATTTTTCAAGATGGAACACACTCCATTTTTGAAATATACATCTAGTCCATTGTCCATTAATTGACCGACACTAGGCAAGTTTTTTGTAATGGATGGAACATACAAAACTGATGAGGATAAAAAATCAGGATCGTAGTCGCGAAGCTTTTGCGAAGGAACCACGACTCTCTTGCGCTCGGATGGAGTTTAGATGCGATCGTTGGACACTGCCAGCTGAATCACTCCTATAGTCCTCCAAAATGTAGTCAGGCACTGCTGATCTACGTTTATAAAATTAATGCAGCATTCAACATAGTTTCAACCAAAGTGCGGAATTCAAATAAACAAGAAAAACTCAGACACACGATTAACAGCAGACGCATTTGCATTCAAGATCAGACACAACGAGAAAAACATCTATATTGATCTTTCTTTGATTTCTTCAAGCACTGCATGCAAATCCATGCAGTGCGTTGGCGTGGGAGAAGCACACTTCTCTCACGAGCAATCATCTCGCTTTACTAGCGGACAGTTGGATCTACAGATCCTAGACAGAATTGTCTTCGCACGCAGGCATACATGTATTCTATATTTTGTCTTAATTGCTTACTTTCATCAGACTACTACATTACACTGTATGTGTACTATGTTGATCTATATGTCAAGTATCATCCAGTAAGTATAGTCGCTCTATGTAAATCTAAGATTAGAGTGATTAAGCATCTACAACTAATCAGGGAATTACAAAAGTGGCAGATTAGCCACGTACTAAAATGTATCTGCTGACGTCATGCCATCAGATCAGATATTTGTACTTCTGGGTACTTGTGTGATCTTTGCTGGTACTCTTTGGAGCGTGGAGGGCAAGAGAAGGTTTTGTTTCCGTCGTTGGTTTTCGTTTCCATCGTTGGTTTTTTTTCCATCGTTGGTTTCATTTTGGTCGTTTGCCTTCTCTCGTACTGAACCGCAAAAGATTCTCGTGTCAGACCGCAAAAGATTCTCGTTCGTATTCGCAAACCGTTCGTCTTCATCTACTTTGACTTTCGTGTTCGTGAACCGTTCGTCTTTGTTTCCTTTGACTTTCGTGTTTGCGAAACTTTTCGTGCTTCATGTCTCCTGACTTTTGTGTTCGCGAAATCTTCGTCAGGCTGAGGGTTGAAAGCTAGCAAGGCTTTGTAGTTAGAAACATTTCGTTTCTTCAGCCCCCTCTCAAAGCATGATAGCTTTACGATCCCGAGATTGCTCCTTTGTCTCTCAAAGAGTCCTTTGTCCAGGGCTTTAGTGAAGATGTCAGCAACCATGTCTTTTGTTCCGATGAAGGTGGTCTGCAACATCTTCTTTTCAATTAGATTTCTGATCAAGTGGTACTTGATCACAATGTGCTTCGTTCTGGAATGGAACATGAGATCTTTCGTCAGGTGTGTTGCAGAGGTGTTGTCCATCTGCAAGACCAGGGGCTCATTTCTTGTTCGTCCAATTTGTCTAGGAACTGTCTTAGCCAAAGTATTTTGTTGGCCATCTTTGCTGCTGCAACATATTCTGCTTCGCAAGATGACTGGGCTACAACGGTCTGTTTCTTGCTGACCCAGAGCACTGCTGCTCCTGATGCAATGGTGCATCCTTCTGAGACACTTTTACAATCGTCCTTGAGAGATGCCCAGCTAGATCGTTGTAGGAAAGTATTCTGAAACCTACATCACGACAATAACACAAGCCATAATCCCTTGTTAATTGAAGATAATGCAAAATGTGTTGCAATCTTCCAATGTGTCGAGCCTGGATTTGTGCAGTAGCTCATCCTGAACACAACATAAGCAATATCAGGACGTGTTTTGTCTGCAAGGTACATCAGTGATCCTATCAGCTTCCTGTAAGGTGTGAGCTGCATTTGTTC
Source organism: Diphasiastrum complanatum (assembly GCA_029204225.1). Lineage (NCBI taxonomy): Eukaryota > Viridiplantae > Streptophyta > Lycopodiopsida > Lycopodiales > Lycopodiaceae > Diphasiastrum > Diphasiastrum complanatum. The sequence goes on along the minus strand of MU833025.1, from coordinate 46,609 downwards.
TCTCTCTTCCTCAGTCTTTGGACAGTCGTTGCTTGTCAGCACCGTCCTTGCGAGCATTGGAGTGTTCGCTCCTTTGCAGTTCAGCATCCCACAATCCTCTAGGATCTCCTGGGTGTATCTGTATTCGTGAAGGTATAACTTACCTCCTCCGTATTCCCTTTCAATTTGTAAGCCTAGGTAACACCTGGCTTCTCCCAGATCCACTATCTCAAAATGTTTCGAGATGTCTGCCTTTACTTCAACAATTAGCTACTCACTCTTGCAAAGTATCAGAGTGTTATCCACATATACAACCACTATGATGATCTTTCCATCTATAACTCTGACCTATACATTAGAATCAGCCAACAGAGGCTTGAATCCTAATGATTTCAGGGCTTGATCTTTTTTGTATCATTGTCGGGCTGATTGTTTCAGACCGTAGATACTTCTGTGCATTCTGCATGCATAGTCAGGAAGTGAATTCGAGACATATCCTGGGGGTTGATCCATGTAGACCTCTTCGTCTAATTCGCCATGCAAGAAGGCTGTCTTCTTGTCCACAATGTGGATCCTGAGGTCATAAGCTGCTGCATATGCAAATAACAAACGTAGGGACAAATGTTTGACGATAGGAGAGAAGGTTTCAAAGTAGTCAATACCATATCTCTGAGAGAAACCTTTCGCTACCAATCTTGTCTTGTATTTCGTGATATTTCCATCTGGTCTGTATTTGAGCCTGAAAATCCATTTGTATTTGACAGTCTTGCGCTTATGTGGTAATGGCTCCAATGTCCATACCTGGTTCTTCCTCATGGACTCCATCTCTTTGTTCATGGCTTGGATCTATCTGTCCTTCTCTAGATTGTCAATCGATTCCTCAAAAGTCTGTGGTTCGCTCTTCTAATGTGGAAGCTGAGTTGCCTAGCACATATCTTGCCGGCGCTCTTTGTGGTCTTGTCGACCTTTAGGAGTTCCTCCTGGGACAACTATGCCTTTGCCTTTGTCTGCTCTACTCGGTCTAGAACCATGTTGGTTTATAGGAACTACGACGACAAGTTGTCTCTCGAATCTTTCTTCATCAGATTCGTCGCTCGAATGGGAGACGACTCGAAAATCTTTGTTTTCGTGTTCGTCCTCTGCTCCCTCTGTCATTGGCGATAGGTCATAGTACTGTCTCTCCATAACTTTGTAGATGATAGGATCGTCATTGGCCATTGTCTTGCTCTCATCGAATCTGGCATCTCTCACTATTTTCACAGTGTTTGTGTCTGACATGTAGACTCTGTAGTATGACGAATTGTTGTCATAGCCTACCAAAAATCCCTGCTCGGCTTTCTCATCAAGCTTTTTTCGAAGCTTATCAGGAATATGTGCATAAGCTGCACAGCCAAAGATTCTGACGTGAGACATATTGGGCTTTCTACCCCACCATAGCTCATGTGCTGTTGTGTGAGGGACACCAGACTTGCTTGTTCTATTCTGGATGTACGCGGCTATAGCTACTGCTTCAGCCCACAGTGCCCTTGGAGCTTTTGAGTAGGCCATCATGCATCTGGCTGCTTTCATCAGGGTCTTGATCTTTCGTTTAGCAACACCATTGTGTTGTGGTGTGTAGGTTGCAGTTCTTCTGTGAATGATGCCACGACCATTGCGGAAGTCAGTGAAGCGATTCGAGATGTATTCGCCACCTCGATCTATTTTGATCTGCTTCACTTTGCTGCCTATACATCTCTCAATCCAATTCACATATTCTGTGAATTTATCAAGTGCTTTAAATTTATTCTGAATAAAATACACTCTAGAAAATTTGCTATAATCATCAATGAAGGTTATATAATATTTTGACCCTCCTACTGAGATCACGTTGAATGGTCCACATATGTTAGAATGCACTAGCTCCAAAATCTTAGTTGTTCTGTAGGAGTCTTTAACGAATGGCGTGCGTGACATCTTGCCCTTCAAACATGCATCACAGGTAGTCGAACTGGTTGCATTCGAGATGCTGACCCCTGTTATTGCTCCATGATGGCTTGCTTGGTAAAGTGCCATTGAGTTTATGTGGCAGAGTCTCCTGTGCCACAGAGTGTCTAGCTGGTCATCATGAGTTTGATGCACCTTATCTGCAGGTAGGCATACCTTCAGATGATATAGGTTTCCTTCTCTTTTGCCTTGAGCGATCAAAGTACTGGTACTGGCATCAATCACATTGCATGCTTTGTCAGAAAACGTCACACGCATCCCTGCATCTGCTATTCTTGCTACAGAGGCAAGATCTTTCCCGAGCAGGGCTTTTGTCGTCTGGAATGATCTGGATAAGGCTCTCAACAGGTACGTGAGCTGCTTCTCAGCTAACATTGCATTCTCTGCTCCAGAGTTATGTAGTGATAGAAATAGATCTTTCATTTTTCTCAAAAAAGAGGTGAGGTATTTTCCATCCCACTGTAAATTGGTCAGCTGATCTTCTAGCATCATGATTTGACTTCTTGACTTCGTCTGAAATCTGGTGAGTAATGCACCCCACATCTCCTTAGCTTTGAAGAGTGTAGCCAGGTCAAGTGTGAGACTATCTTTGATGGAAGATGATAGCAAGGCTACTACCTTGTAGTTTTTCTCCCTCCATTCGTGTAGCTCCTTGCCTATTGTCATAGGCATTTCTTCCATGCCTTCCACCCAGGGGAATAGTCCTTCGCCCTTGAGTATCAGTGATGTCTTAACTTTCCAAGCTAGAAAGTTAGATCCTGAAGAATCAAGTATTGTACAGATCTTGCTTTACATGCTGCTGATTGAAGCCATTGCTTCTTGGAGTCTGTTCCCTTGTTGATGGTTGTTTGTTTGAATGTTTGGCCTCCTGGATCTACTAGCTTCTTGGCTATGTCAGAATATGATAGGATGATTGGCTCTGATACCACTGATGAGGATGAAAAATCAGGATCGTAGTCGCAAAGTTTTCGCAAAGGAACCACGACTTTCTTGCGCTCAGATGGAGTTCAGATGCGATTGCTGGACATTGTCAGCTGAATCACTCCTACAGTCTTCCAGAATGTAGTCAAGCACTGCTGATCTACATTTATAAAATTAATGCAGCATTTAACATAGTCTCAACCAAGGTGCGGAATTCAAATGAACAAGAAAAACTCCGACACACGATTAACAGCAGACGCATTTGCATTCGAGATCAGACACAACGAGAAAAACATCTATATTAATCTTTCTCTGATTTCTTCAAGCATTGCATGCAAATCCACGCAGTGCATTGGTGTGGGAGAAACACACTTCTCTCACGAGCAATCGTCTCGTTTTACTAGCGGACAGTTGGATCTACAGATCCTAGACATAATTGTCTTTGCACGTAGGCGGACATGTATTCTGTATTTCGTCTTGATTGTTTACTTGCATCAGACTACTACATTATACTGTATGTGTACTCTGTTGATCTATATGTCAAGTATCATCCAGTAAGTATAGTCGCTCTATGTAAATCTAAGATTAGAGTGATTAAGCATCTACAACTAATCAAGGACTTACAAGAGTGGCAAATTAGCCACGACCTAAAATGTATCTGCTCACGTCATGCCATCAGATCAGATATCTATACTTCTGGGTACTTGTGTGATCTTTGCTAGTACTCTTTGGAGCATGGAGGGCAGGAGAAGGTTTCGTTTTCGTCGTTGGTTTTGTTTCCATTGTTGGTTCCGTTTCCATCGTTGGTTTCATTTTGGTCATTTGTCTTCTCTCGTATTGGACCGCAAAAGATTCTCGTGCCAGACCACAAAAGATTTTCGTGCCAGATCGCAAAAGATTCTTGTTCGTGAATCTTTCGTGTTCGCGAACCGTTCGTCTTCGTCTGCTTTGACTTTTGTATTCGTGAACCGTTCGTCTTCGTTTTCTTTGACTTTCGTGTTCGCAAAACTTTTCGTGCTTCATGTCTTCTGACTTTCGTGTTCGCGAACATCTTCGTCAGGATGAGGGTTGAAATCTAGCAAGGCTTTGTAGTTAGAAACATTTCGTTTCTTCAAAAACATTATCAAGATCTGTCCTTTTAGATGATCCTAAGCATAATGGAATAGATCCTATGCCATCTATCTTGCATTCTTGATCACTAGCAGCATAGATTGATTTCTTAGAATCATTACAAGAAAGTAGATAAGAGACATAATGCTTGTTGAATGACATGTGGGAACTAGCCCCACTATCAATCCACCAGGTCTCTTGGCTTGATGTTGGTGTAAGTGCTACCATCAAGGGTGTGTTGAAGCCATCCTCTTCCTCCTCCCCTAGTACAAGATTGCCTTGATCTTCATTCCCTTGTGCATTCTTCTTCTTATAGCATTCGGAAGCAAAGTGTCCTTTCTTCCCGCAAAAGAAACACTTCAACTTTGCTTTGTTCTTTTGCTTCCCTTTGGAGGTAGATGCTCCATCCTTAGCCTCGGCCTCCTTGCCTTGGATCTTCTTGAACGAATGAGACTTCTTCTTGCCTTTAGATGTGAAGTTTGCTTTCTCATTACCATTATGTAGTGATAAGGATCCCATTCTTGTTTTGAGGTGTAGAATCCTACTCTTCTTGGCCACAAGAAGATTATGCAATTTTTCAATTGATGGAAGTTGGCCTTGAATAGCCAATATATTGAACTAGATTAGAGAACTCATCTGTTAATCCATTCAAGATTACTTGTACTAGTTCACTATCTTGGATCTTTTCTCCTACAGATCCCAATTCTTTGTTCAAGGATTTTATCCTTAGGACATACTCTTGTCCATTTTCTCCACTTACCCTCATGCTTTGCAAGATCAAGTTTCTTAGCATAGGCACTCTTGAAGTGTTATTAAATTCATAAATGTTCTTTAGTGAATCCCAAGCCTCTTTTGATGTGGTACAAGAAGACACCTCCTTCAAGAGGTCATTGCTTACATTTAACTTCAAGCAATGTAGGGCTAATCTAACCCTCTTCTTGTACTTTATTTGTTCTTGGGGAGATTGAGGCTCTTTCTCAATTCCTAAGACAATCATGAACCACTAGTAGTTATTCCATTCTTACTTTCCACATGGAATAGTTTGTGGAAGTTAGTTTCTCACTAGATTCTAACATATATCCACCCATGGATGTCATTTTGAGTGAAAGCCTATAAGATACACAAAGTTCTCTTGATAAGGTGTGATCTAAGATAGATTTCTAGCTTTCAAGAAGCTTCTAATCTCAGCCCAATCAATCCTAGTTCAACTTGGATGATGGTATAATAGATCAACTACATATATCCTAGCAATTCACTCCTCAAAGAAATTGATTCTAGTTCAATTTGGTTCAATATTTCAGACACACTTAAGATCTGAACAAATCAACCTTAAAGATCTGATCTAATTCTTCAAACTGAATTGCTTCAATGACTCGAATCACTATTTGATCATTAGCATTCAATAGATTTAACCTAGATCTAGACAATGCACTAAAAACCTTGAATTTTGGACTAGTATGCACTTTTTTGGATTAAAAAAACTTATGGAAGTTAATTTGAAGGTTGTTGTATGGTTTCACACGTGTGGATACTACTTCGGCAGCCAACAAATCAATCTTGACCAAAAACAATGATGTTACTTCTCTCTTTAAACTCGCCCTCTCAATCAGAACTCAAAAACAACAAATTGTCAATGATTTCTCAAGTACTGTTAATCATTTAGATCACTCTTAGACTTGGCTCTGATACCATGTCAATTTTCAGAAAAAAAGGACAAATATTGATTGTACTATCAATCATTAAGAGTTATTGATTGCTTAATCCAAAGATCTATCAAGTTCTAGATGTTAGATCTTGATCTAGATGATTTACACTATGATTTAAGCAAGAGCAATGGATCAAATGATCAAACACATGGACGGGTGGCCTCACACATGTGGAGGACAGTACCTATATGGCCTGTTTATAGAGAGTAAAGTACATTAATATGCAAATGCATTTCATTCATCAAAACTCAAGACAAATGTGGAAATCTCAACAAAACTAGAATTTGCCAATCTCACATCATCTTGTTATTGATTTGGTTGATCTCTTTATAGATCAAGTACATCCACGAGCTGTGTACTGTCCAGCAGTCCTTCACACGTGTGAAGGGTGCCTAGTCATTCAAATTCACCAATGGGAGCCATATGTGCTCATTTCCCAAAGTTGACTATTCTCTTTGGCTAGAAAACAAATAGCTAGTCTTCCACATTTATAGGAATATATCCTCTAAAATAGGATCTAATGGAATCTTCCTATCTTATCTTCTAGAAGCTTATCCACACGTGTGAATGGTATCTTGACATGTGTGAGTAATAACTCATTCACATGGAAGTCCAATCTATTTACACAAAGTTTGACCAATTTGACCATTTTCAAGATTCTACTCAAAGGTCAATTTCACACTAGTGTAGATCAAGCTAAAACCAATCTAACTTTATAAAAATGACTTATGTACATTCTTTCACACGTGGGAGTACACTCCACACGTGTGAGATCCTATCAAGCTCAAATAACTTGAGATCTACAAGGTACAACAAGTTGGAAGTGATATTTTAACACCGATCTCTATGATTATGCATGTGGCTCTCTATGTTTTCCTTGGATTGTTGCTCATTGTCAAGCTTGGCATATCTTGATGGCTCGGGATATTGCCTCCATTCCAGCCACTGTTTGTCTGGGTGAACTTCAGGTTCCCCGTCATTTCGGGTTGCTCCATATCACTTGGTCTCCGATGCTGAGTTGTGACTTTGTTCTGGTGTTCCAAGACCATCACGGTACCTTGAGAGAGTTCCTTCTCCTCTCTTGGATAGTTTTTGGGGATGTTGCCGCCATATACTTCAATGTTGCTCATGTGTGCTTTGATACTCATTCCCAGCTACACGTGGATATTGCTCTGATGCTTGCTACTGATGTTGCGGATCCTATTCCTCGTTCCAGTGCATTTCTTCTATTCCTCACTTGTGCGCCTGGTGTGTACTTTGGGATTACACTTGCGGCCAGTTCTGATGGGTCATTCGTTTTTGGTGTATCCTATGATGGATTGGTTTCATGCATCATGTCTTTTTAGATGATGCATTGATTTCTTGGACCTTCTGGAGCTTTTGGCATGCTGCTCTTCTCATGATATGGGCCTTGAGGGTACCGTGTGCCATTGCTACTTCTCATTCATGGGCCTCATGGATACCTTGGGCTTTTGACCATGTTGGTGGATATTTCTCCATTTTAGCTATCCTTTGTCAGGATGATCTCTTTATGCTCCATGTTTCCTGGCATATCGCTTGTTTTTCCATGCTGTTACAATGTGCCTGTCATCCTGCTTATGTTCCTACTCTTTGGTGATGGTCTTCCGATGCTGCTATCTTTTTTTGGGGCACCTTGCACATATGGTTGATGGTTACGTGTATGATGCGGCTATTCACGATGATTGTCCATCTCTTTTTCAGTTTCCTTATTGGCTTCCCGTTGCTGATGCAGTTCTACCTTCTCTTTCTCAAGCACATCAATATTCAAACCAAAGAGAGTGGGGGAAAGGGAACACCACTGCTTCACCCCAAAAGTACTCCTAACTCTCTCTCATAGACCCTCCTCTAGTTTGAAACATCCCACACATGCTCATATAGTGCCATGACAAGTAAAATTGTGAAAATTGTCAACATTTCCTTGTCTAGTTTTAGGCCAAAATTGCTAAAAATGGCACATAGTTTAGGATCTGACTTTTCACACGTGTGAAACAGGTCTAGATATTTTTAGTAAGTGTATTTTTTCAGTATGAAGAAGTGTCAAACTTCAAGACCTTCGAAATGAGTCCATTTTCATGTATTTTGGACATATATGCCAATTTTACCTATATAGGGCATATTTTAGGTAAGGAGGGTCTAGAGAGAGGAGAGAGAGTCATCTCTCTCAGCTATATATAGCAGGTAGGCCGTGGAGAAACAGGTTGGAGCAGATCCATTGTATTCATTTGCTTAATGAGAGATTTTTCTATTGGGTTCTCCTTCCATTGTTGGCATTGTGTAGTGATTGAGTTCAAGCTTTGTGTGTATGATCTTAGGTGCTTTCCAAAAGTGGTAGGCTGATGTATTATGGACTGTATAATGCTATTTTGGGCCGCACTTGATGTTTATGGAAGTTTCCATTTGTGATAAATGTTTTTTGATCAAGTTCTTTGCATTCTAGGTAGCATAGAATGTGTTGCCAATTCCTAGCTTATGTAGTTTGGAGTGCAAGCATTCAAGCCAATGATCTTGGAGTTTAGATCCACTTAGGATCTGTATTTTTCACAAAATGGTATAAGTAGAAAAGTCAATATCCCTTAGTCTCTAGATTAGCATATGTCACGGGTTTGAGTCAAAAGCTTTCCGGAAATCCATGAAATATTAGTAAACTCTATCATGTCTAAATCTGGCCTCCTCAACAATAGCTCGATGTGTGAACACATGATCGGTGGAATGTTGTGTCATGAAACCAACCTGACCCAAAGGCACCAACATGGGGCATCAACAAGGCGCTTCCCTTTTGAGGTCTCATACAAACATTTTTTATATCGACAAGTATAGCTATACAAACGTTTCTAACGGTGCAAAAAGCATCTTACTTGATGTAATACTGCCAAACTTATAGCCTTTTTATAGCCCAAGCTATAAGTAGTGGCCATCCATTTCACAAAGTAATAACATCAACTTGGACTTAAGCTAAACTTTATATTCTAATACATTGCTCCAAGAAATATGCATATGTTTTGAGAATGAAGTCTACATCTTTTCTCAAGTAGATGTTTGAACATAAATTTGAAGGATGATTTCCAGAATAGACTAATTAGGAGATTCTATGTCCATAGACAATAAAATAGTGACTAATTTTAAAGTTTTTGTTTTCTAGTACGTAGGATTTGAATAGAATTGTTCACCAAGACCCATAAAGTCTTGGTATTTATTAGTAGTGGGTCCTAGTTATATTTAGTGGAGCTATAATTTTGCACAATGGCTACATAACCATATGCATGTTGACAAGGTGGCTTGAAGACCATATCTACACAATGACAATATATATATATCTTAATCATTGCTCAAGAAGAACTCACAAAGCTTTTTCAAATTTACTCGATCAAGCACAAAAGTGAATTGTGAATATTGAAAATAATTAAAATTTTTGCTGCAAACTTGATAGGAAATGGGTGCAAATTGAAGGTTGAAAAGGGATATGACCAGGCTTGGAATTTGACGTGCACCCCTACCTTTCACCCTCATGGCTTTTTATTTTTCTACTTTGCACATGGCATGTATAATACAAGGGTACCTTTCAAATAAATTACGTATGAACCTTTCAATTACTTACACATATACTCCTATTATATTTTATAATAGAATTTAAAAATTTTTCAAACTAGCATGACATTTGATTTTTTAAAATAACCTTTCAAATGGAAGGGCAATTTTTAAGTTTGTCATTCAAATGACATGCTTTTGAAACTTTCGCCTTTCAAAAAAAGTTAAACTAGCCTTTGACGTGCATTGCATCTTGCAAATGCCAAGCCTGATTATGACGATAGTTTTAAGAAGACAAGAAAAACATCTAGTTTTGAAAAAAAAAAAAAACAGTGAGCACTAATGCCAACACATGCCAAAACTCCTACATAACAATATATTGAGAAAAGGGGACAACATTCAAAGAAAATGTTTGATACTTGGCATCTATTAATATCTAGAACATTCTACTAATATTAAAGAGATGTACAACCAACATAGTTTGATATCATTTCTTGATTTTTTCATACGATAATTAATGGCAAAATTGATATGGAAGGATATCAAATAATAACATTTGTGAGCTCGACGATTTAGAAGGCAACAATTTTGAGACTTGGATGCCCTCCAAAAAATGGAGGATGGTGGAAGTAAATCCCCTAGAAGGTTCTTTTAAAAATTTGTTACGTACGACCTAACAAATATAGTTACACCAGGATTTTGTGGCTTTTTTAATGAGTAGGAGGAGGTGAGTCACCCAATGAAACTATGAAACTAGGCTCCAAATAAGCATAACATCAAGAAGTGGAACTTACATGAGGTAACCTATGGAACATAAACACCAAGCAAGATAAGCATTAAGTTGCCAGCTTTAACAAACAAAAATCCAAAGAAAACCATTGGTGTTATTATGGATGATTTGAATCGAGACTCAGGTTTTTGCTAGTTTGGCCAAGGAACCCTATGATGACCGAGGTTCTTAGGCGAAACAACCTATGGGTGATCCCAACGGGGTTCTTGGGCCAAACCTGCTACTGGCCGATCCCAACCGGTTCCACTATATTTAAGTACTTTCGTTTGTGTCTAGATACTCCCTTGTGTTGGGGGGGGGCTTGTTAAATAAAAATAGACTCCAAAGCCTTTGCAAGAGACAAATAGGCCTTTGCTTTGAAGGATAATTGGTTATTTTATTGAGAATAATGCAAAGGGGGTATCAAAACCACAACCGTTTGGATTATGACACGTGTGCATACGACGAGCAGTTGCAAGAATCCACGTCATCCCGTTATCCCGTACGTAATCTTGGCCGTAGAGGCCCGCTTTTACCTTAACTAAACCCCAATTACCTTTTTATCGCGGTTAAATCGTACCTGCTGACCTACCCACTCCGCTAAATTCTGCAGTAAATGGGGCAAAAATTATCGCGGTGAGTGAGAGAGGATCAGAGCCGTGCGAGGGATCTGATACCTTTTACTGTCGGGCAGGGGGTTAAAGTCCGTTTTACATGGTCAGAGGATCAGGTCTGCTGGGGCGGGGTTTGGCGGTTGCATTAACAGGCGCGAGTATTGCCGCGGGGACAACTTGCAGTTCAAGTTGCGATTTGTTTCGCAGTTGGTTTTGGCTCTGAAGGAAGGAATGCTTTTGGTGCGTTGTCTCGCAAGCGAATGCAATTGCGGGCTCAGGTCCGCTTGGGGTCCCGCTTCGCAGTTTTCCTTGCGGTACCATTTGCGTGGGGACATCGCAATTCTCTTGGAAAACAAAATTCTTATTAGTTTAGGAGGCGAGCGCTTGCGATTCTGCAAGCGGTTGCAGTTTCTGTCGCCCGTGGAAAAAGTACTCCACGGCTCGGTTCGTCTCCCCTTTCCCTCTTTCTCTTCTTCTTCTCCTGCTCCATCCCTTCGCTTGCTGGGGAAGCTCGACAGATCTGGCGATGGCGGAAGCTCAATAATTATAACAAGGCCTTCAGTTTTTCGGAGTTGATGCAGGGGAACCTGTTGATACTAGATTCAGCCTGTTATGACCCATAGATCTGTGGTTTTTGCGGATTTTTGTTTGGCCTTGAGCATGCGCATGGATCGAAGGCATGGTAAGTGCCTGATAATGGTCTTTTTTGTCTTAGTAATTTGTACTCTGCTTGTTTTTGCTGCGTTTCCCGTAATATGATTACGTACATTTCTTATTTTTGGAACCGTTTCGGCTTTTCTGAGTCACTTGAACTTGCTTCAGGTTGCGATCATGATATTAAAGCCTAAAGGGATAAAAGGCTGCAATATCATATATTATGCAACTGTTAGTTCTGATGGCTGATGTTTGATATCTGTTCAGTTTGAAATTATAATCTGAAATTGAGAAAATACGAGCATATGGTATATTATGCTACCGATATTTCTGAAGGCTGATACCTGATGCATATTGTTTGGATCTGGTTCATGTAACCTTTGAAACTAAAGATATCATGGTGTTTGTAAGAGATTGGATGCGCTTTCGTGCAACCGAAGTATTATCTGTAGATGCTTTCTTGATAAGGATCCGGTCTGAATTTATTATACGAGCCGTGCTCAAGAAGTTTGAACTTTGTGGTGTAAAATCCTGTTTGGCATGTAATATTACATTGCTAGGGTTAGAATATATCGAGAGATTATGTGTGTAAACGTCTTGCCGTTTCGTATTTTATGTCGATCGTCCTCATTGCTTTTGTCGATGCGCGTGTTCTTTGACGGCGTGCAATTTTCTATGTAAATCTCAGATCTTATGCTGATGGTTTAGAAATCTCAAGGGGAGTAGTAATCAAACCGTTTCACATTATATATGGATATCGTGTAACAGAGTTAGATTACATACCATTTGTTCAAAATGTGCTGACATACATTAGGCAATGGTGCAGGTTGAGATTTCTTACGCTATTTATATGCGAAACGCCGACATTTTCTCATAATAATCAGCACGTTGATCGCGGGGGCATCTAGTTTCAGAAGTCCTTGTATAAGCGAGATAATGACAATGGAAAGCTTTGCTACGCCATACCCGGTGATCTTCCACGATGGAGAAATGGAGCACGACAAAGGCCATGTGGGGGTCCACTCAGTGCTCTCTTTTAAAAGGTTCCAGAGCCAGATGAGCAGGCTGATTGGTGCCCCCGCAAATCAGCTCTCCACTGTTTTTGTTTGCCGAAGAACGCTCAAGGATACAGAAAAGCGGCAGAAACTTCCCATCAATGAAACTACCAATTTCAATATTATTCTGAATCAACACAATCCGAGCAAAGAAAGGGATTGCCACTTTCTTGTGTCAATCAAGAAGTCTAAAAAGGAGCGCAAAGGCACAAGGAAACGCACATCGGAAGCTGACAATGCTGACGACGAAGACTCCACATCTTCCAGAGGAGGCGCCTCTCCTTCTGACGAAAGACCTGAACCGGGGATCACCATGGACAAGTCCTTCGCTTCTGAAGCAACCTCTCCCACTTCCATTTTGCAACGACCGGTTTCCCCTGCTCTCTCCTCCTCGGAGAGAGTGGAGGAGCAAATAAGTCTGGGAATGTCATCCAGTGCAAAGAATTCTATTGGATCTGGAGATAAGGTTGAAAGAATTTTGCTGAGGAGGGAAGGGGTAGGCCAGAACAGTTTTGTAAGTCCTAGATTGGGATGGCCAGGACCCGGACAGCGCGTAGAGGGTTTCAATGTCAATAGCGTAGAGGGTTTCAATGCCAATAATGCAGGTAGCACTGGAGAGTTTGTTTTTACACAATCCCCTCAGCGTCCCGCCACAATCCAAGACGATCTTTGGAGGACAGAAAAGGCATGGATGCAGGATGGTGTTGCTGGAAGGCAATCTGAGAAAATGGTGCTTCAAGCAATGCAGCCTCCTTCGATCATGTCATCGGTGTCTCGTGCAGAGTTATATAGGCAGGGGAGATTCACTGATTCCACCGCCTCACAGGGTTTTGGTATGAGACCTCCAACAACACTTCAAAGATTAGGAATCGTGAACCGTCCACGTCAGCCGCCTTTTGCTGACATTCCTGCAAGGCCGATTTTTTCTTCATTTGAAGGCTCAGGCAATATCATTCCTAGGAATGCTACGGCCATGCCGACGCCATTGACTGTAAATACAGGCTTTCATCAGGCACAGCTGCATTCTCTCATGCTGCAAATGCAGACGCCCTACAAATCATTTCCAGCAATTGCTTCGCCAGGGATGCACAATTCCAATCCTGGAGTTTATGGACTTGGCCAGGTTAATACAGATCTCAGGGCAGATACTCAAGTACGCACCTATCATTGTGGTCGCTGCAGCGAAAAGAACCAGGGGCCAGTGCCTTTTCATTTTTGTGTCAATGATAGAATCACAACTGGATTCAGAGGTCCGTCTCCTGCTGGGCCTATAGCCAGACCTAGCAAACGTCAGCTCGAGGCTGCAGCTTAGATTCAATCTCAAATTTTGGTGCAATCAGCTGCACTTGCTTGTATAAGGAAATAAAGCAGTGGCAAGAGTAAGTTCTGTTTTGTGAACTCTCTGGAGATATTGACTTTGGTGTTAAGTACCTTAATTGTTTTCTTCCTAGTTTCTCTATGCTGGTTAGCTCAAATGTGGCAAGCGTGCAGACTTCATCATTTACTACCTTTTTGTTTTTTGTGGATTTCCTCAATAGATTAATATAAAGACTTGGGAATGTATACATTTTGTAGTTGATATCCTTTCTTCAAGCACTTCCTTTTTTGATGCACCTAAGGCCACAGTTGATCTGTTTTTGATTGACAAGACAACAAAGTATGCAAAATCAGAAAGATACTGCTGTCTGATTTTTTGAAAGGCAGCATTGTTGACTGGTGGAAATTACAAACATTAAAAAACCAAGATCAACCTAAAAAATGAAGTTGTCCTTCAAAATCACATATTGAAGTGCAAACTTTCCTTTTATGAATTGACAAACCATAAAGGCAAAAATATTATGTATTCATCAAGAATCAAGAATTTTAAACGAAATCATTATCAGCAAGCCTTTGCCTTACTATTTATCGAAGTTAAAATATCATAGGCTTACAACAATAATCTGGGGTTTGCTGATGTGAATCCTAATCAACGTCCAAGTTTCTTTGTTGAACACACCACCGGTGCTTACTACAAATGTATCCTCATTTTTTGGGTATAAAGTTTTAGAAATCACCATTTTCCATGCCCTCTTTTATTGTTTTGATTCTCAGCATAAAATTGAAAATCAGAGGAAATAGCTCATTTGCACGTGCTAGTTGTTGAGTTAAAGCTGTGACCTTTCACTCTTGTGATCATGTGGTGTGGGTACACTTGTATGCATGCTGATTCATGTGACTTATACACAATCCTCATGGAATGAGAATTACCAAGAGTATATTTTAGAAACTCATGGAGATCCTCCTGGTCTTGGAAAGACTATAAAGCTTGAGTGAATTATCATCATAGATTCATATGTAGTGTGTAGCTTATCATTTTCATGTGTTTAGGTTCAATTTAATTTATATGATCTCAGTTTCAAATCACTAGAGTTCATATCCACCACCTATGGCGTTTTAACATGGTATTACAGCAATCTTCAGATAGACCACCTTATGAACTACGCATTTGAGTAGTTTAAATTTCACGTGAAGAGCTTGTTCTGACAGCTTCTTACAAGCTATTACTTAATGTTTACATCAAACAGTTCTACCATTTTGCTACTATTTCTAGTTTTATTTGGGTATTAAGGTCATTTTTTAGTCCTGATCTTGATACTAGCTCAGCCTATTTCATAATTTAGGAATTCCAGCCTCGTGTTGCTTGCCGATATTTCTATTTGTCTACGTGAGTTTCATGCATGTTTTCTAGATAAAACAAATAGATATTTTTCAGATAAAAGAATTTAAAATTTGTTGATCTGAAGCTTGGTCGAATAATATTCATGAGTGCCTCAAAGTTGCGCTATTGCATGTGTAGAACCTGTTTTATAGGTGTTTGTAGAAGTTTCAAAACATGTGTTAGAAATGGTAAACTCCTGCAACTTTGTCGCAGCACGAACAAGACACGAAGGTCGAACGAGAACAATTCGCGACAATCAACGTGTCTTTGACTCGAAGCACGAACGATTCGCGAATCAATCGCGAATCATAAACACACCCCCAAGACCGCAAAACGAAAAGAACGAAACAAACGAAAAAAAATCTTTTGCGCTGCCAGCTGGCAGCTCAACGGGCTTCATGTTCAGCTGAAACGATAGCAACGACGGAGACTAACTAACTAGTGATTAGCGTTAACTAGTCTTGTGATTCTACGTTTAGCTATTTTGTAAACTCCACACCACATAGTGGAGGTATAAACAATCCTCTTTGGATCATAACCCAAAAAAAAAGAGAAAAAAAAAAGAGATAGAGAATACAGAGATCTGTAAGAAACAGAGAGAGATGTAGTAAATAGAGTAAGAAAGCAAAATACCATAGCTGTGCATGAAAGTCTGCCAACGAGCAAAACACAACGAAAGAGCAGAGAGTCATTCTGCCAACAAGCAAGACATTGACGATCTTGCTCTAAAACCAAACTGACAATATAATCGCTCTATTTCGTGTATCTCTTGGCCTTGTGCTGTGTCTCTTGATTGTTAGAATAAAATATGTTTCGTGATGCTTAGTCGAGTGTCTGGGATCCCGTAAAAGCTTCCGCACGAAAAAAAAATCCAAAGATAAAAAATTGTTCGCGAATCAGAAGAGAGAGGACGAACACGAAAAGAAAAAGCTTTCCCGACATGGTATTAGAGCTTACAGGTTATCACTACTGATATCCCAGCAGTGATTCTTCCAGACAACACAATATGGCTACACAAATGAAATCTCTACCGACGTCCTATAAGCCGCTGAGAATGCTCATACTGAGTCTACCATATATGACATTCAACAAAGCAGTCAGTCTTGTCGCTGATGAGAGACTGATGAGAGACGAAGGAGAGGGAAGCAGTGATCAAGAGAAGGCTCTCTTCACGAAAGGAAAGAAGAAGAACAAAAACAAGCCAAGATTCGAGAAGACAAAGTCCTCGAATCAGCAATCTTCTTCTTGCGATCACTGCCACAAACTAGGCCATACAGCCAACAAATGCTGGTTCAATCCAGCAATACCTTGCATGCACTGCAAGAAGAAAGGGCATTCTGCATACGACTGCAGATTCAACCCAAAAAGAAAAAACAAAGCTAAAATGGCAAACGTTGCAGAGTCATCAAAGGATGCTGAAAGAGGTGACGAAGCTTTCACGATACTCGACGAAGCTTCGACAAGCTACTCTGAACACGACTACGATGTAGTCATCGATTTAGGAGCAACATGTCACATAACCTGCAACAAGAAGATCTTGATCAACTTTCGCGAACTCGAAAACGACAGAGCAGTGATTCTAGGCGATGGAAGCAGACACGATGTCAAAGGCATCGGCTCTCTACAACTACGAACACTGTCAGACCAAGCAGAGCACTCTATGTGCCCTCACTAAAAAAGGATCTGCTATCTGTCTCCAAGATGGCAAATCTAGGCATTCGAGTTTTGTTCGACGACAACACTTGTCGTATGATCGAGAAGACGACAAACAAGTTGCTGACGGTCGAATGCAGAGAAGGAAATCTCTACCAGGCCAAAATAATCAGCAACTCTGAAAGCATATTAAATGTTTCAGAAAACGAAGATCAGCTTTGGCATAGAAGAATGTATCATGCGGAGCCTGTATGACATGAGCAGAAAGGACATTGTCACAGGTCTCAAGATTTCAAGCCTAGAGGCTGAGTTCTACGAAGCTTGTTAGAAAGGCAAGCAACATCGGAATCCATTCACACACGAGGGAAGAAGAGCCAAGGAAGTTCTTGAGCTCGTCCACTTTGATGTGTGTGGACCGATGAAAACAGATTCGCTCTCAGGTTCGAGATATTTTCTAACGTTCATAGATGATTACATCCGAATGACCACGATCTACTACTTGAAGAAGAAATCCGAAGTATTTGATTCTTTGAAGAAGTTCGTGGCATTCGCATAGCGACACACCTCGAAAAAGATACAAATCCTTAGATCTGACAATGGAGGTGAATACAAAAACACAAAATTTTCAAGATTCTGCGAAGAATAGGGGATCGAACACCAGTTCACTCCTGCATACACACCAGAATACAACGGTGTGGCAGAACGAAGAATCAGAACGCTAGTCGAAGGAGCCAGATGCATGATGGCACATGCTCAATTGTCAGGTCAATTCTGGACTGAGGCAATAGCTGTAGCTGTACATCTGCAGAACAGATCTACAACGACAGCGCTGGAATACAAAACACCATACGAAATGTGGACAGGCAGAAAGCCTGATATGTCATACGTACGAGTGTTTGGATGTGCAACATACAAGCACATTCCAAAGGAAAAGAGAAGCAAGCTCGATGACAAATCCGAACAAACAATCATAGTCGGCTACTCGAACGGAACACATGTGTATAGACTCTACGATCCAACCACGAAGAAGGTTCGAGCAGAGATGTGAAATTCGACGAGTCCAAATTCCCTGGACTGAAAGATGAAAGAGGCCATGAGATCTTCACATTGCTGCCTATTCAAGAGGGAGATCGAGGACATACATCAAATCAGAATGCAGAGCCCCAGACTCCAGAGCAGCAAGAAGCAGAGGATCGACCCCACGAACAAGAAATGTTCGAGCAGCAACGAAACGAACCTTGAAGGTCAACAAGACAAAGAAGACCTCCAGACCGCTATTCTGACAATCTTCAATGGAGCGAAGACACGCAGTTCGAGTACTGCAGCTTCACAAAAGAGCCAACAACATACCAAGAAGCTATCTAGAGTCCAGAGGGAGAATTCTAGAAGCAGACAATGTCAGAGGAGATCAAGTCGATGAGGCAAAACGAGGCATGGACATTAGAGCCACTGCCAGAAAACAGAAAAATAGTCGACTGCAAGTGGGTGTACAAGAAAAAGCTAAAATCAGATGGCACTATTGGCCGCTACAAGGCAAGGCTTGTCGCAAAGGGCTACACACAGAGATATGGTGTCGACTATTTCGACACATATTCGCCGATGGTGAAGATGACAAGCATAAGGCTACTCCTTGCATACGCCACACAGTGGAAATTCACCAGATTGACGTTAAAACAACCTTTCCCCACGAAGATCTAGAGGAGCAAATCTTCATGAAGCAACCTGAAGGCTATGAAGACCCC
This sequence comes from Diphasiastrum complanatum, assembly GCA_029204225.1. Classification (NCBI taxonomy): domain Eukaryota; kingdom Viridiplantae; phylum Streptophyta; class Lycopodiopsida; order Lycopodiales; family Lycopodiaceae; genus Diphasiastrum; species Diphasiastrum complanatum. The sequence goes on along the minus strand of MU833025.1, from coordinate 28,179 downwards.
GACAACAGAAAATATGTCTGTCGATTGCAGAGATGCATCTACGGTCTAAAACATGCATCATGTGTCTGGTACAAAAAGCTTGATGGTCTTCTGAAGTCTCTAGACTTCAACCCTACTCAACCATACTATAATGTCTACATCAAAAGAGTAGGAAAGAATTTTGTGATACTGACCATTTTCGTGGATGATTCACTGATGATAGGAAATTCCTTGATGCTGATCAAAGACACGAAGAGTCAGATTTCTGAAAGCTACGAAATCACAGATCTTGGAGAAGCAACAAAATGTCTAGGGCTGGAGATCAGAAGAGATTGAACAAATGGCGAAATGCACTTGAGTCAGTCAGAATACGCCAGAAAAGTGCTGAAGCAGTACCACATGATGGACTGCAAAGAAAAAGTCACACCAATGATAGCTGGAGCCAAGCTCACGAAACATGATTGTCCAAAAATAGAAGAGGAAGAACAGAAGATGGCAAATATACCCTACCAAAATTTAATCGGGAGTCTAATGTACTTGACAATATGTACCAGATCGGATCTGGCCTTCTCTGTTTACGCATTGAGCCAATTCTGTTCCAATCCTGGTCTAGCACCTTGGCAAATGGCCAAACGAATTCTACAATATCTGAAGGGTACCCCGAATATTGGATTAACCTACAGATCTAGAAACGAGGAGAAAGAATTCGAGCTTGCATCACTACAGTGATGCGAGTAGTGATGCGAGCTGGGCGAGCTGCAAGGATGACAACAAGTCCATTACTGGAGGATGTACAATAGCGTGCGGAGCTGCAATCAACTGAATATGCAAAAAGCAAACCCTGGTAGCTCAATCCTCTTGCGAAGCTGAGTATGTCGTAGCCTCGAAAGTGGCGAATGAGGTAGTGTGGCTGCGGATGATGTTGGAGGCAATCAGGATACCACAAGAGGGGCCAAGCACGGTGATGATGGACTCCCAGAGTGCCATCTATCTATCCCAGGGTCCTGTCTTCCATTCAAAGACAAAACACATTCCTCTGAAGTACCATCACATTCGAGATTTGATCTCGAAAGGAGAGCTTCAGGTCCAGTTCATAAAATCAGAAAGTATGATTGCAGATCTCCTCACGAAACCGTTCGACAAGCCACTCTTTACCAAGCAAAGAGAGGCAATTGGATTGAACGAACAAAGCTACAAGGTTCAAGAGGGAGTGTTAGAAATGGTGAACTCCTACAACTTTGTCGCAACACGAACAAGACACGAAGGTCGAACAAGAACAATTCGCGACAGTCAGCGTGTCTTTGACTCGAAGCACGAACGATTCCCGAATCGTAAACACACCTCCAGGACCGCAAAACGAAAAGAACGAAACAAACGAAGAGAAATCTTTCGCGCTTCCAACTGGCAGCTCAACGGGCTTCATGTCCAGTTGAAACGAATAGCAACGACGAAGACTAACTAACTAGTTGATTAGCGTTAACTAGTCTTGTGATTCTACGTTTAACTATCTTGTAAACTCCACATAATGGAGGTATAAACAATCCTCTCTGGATCATAGCCAAAAATATAGAGAAAAAGAAGAGAGATAGAGAATACAGAGATCTGTAAAAAATAGAGAGAGACGTAGCGAATAGAGTAAGAAAGCAAAATACCATAGTTGTGCATAAAAGTTTGCCAACGAGTAGAATACAGTGAAAGAGCAGAGAGTCATTCCGCCAACGAGCGAGACACTGACGATCTTGCTCTAAAACCAAACTGACAATATAGTCGCTCTATTTCGTGTATCTCTTGGCCTTGTGTTGTGTCTCTTGATTGCTAGAATAAAATATGTTCTATGATGCTTAGTCGAGTGTTTGGGATCCCGTAAGAGCTTCCGCACGAAAAGAAAATTCAAAGACAGAAAATTGTTCGCAAATCAGAAAAGAGAGGACGAACACGAAAAGAAAAAGCTTCCGCGACATGGTATCAGAGCCTACAGGTTATCACTACTGATATCCCAACAGTGATTCTTCCAGACAACACAATATGGCTATGACAATTCAAACCAGAGTAGCAATCAGTCTTGATGGTGCAAATTACAGAATTTGGAAATTCAAAATCAAAACACTCCTGAAGGGCGAAGGCATCTGGTCGGTGACCGAGCTCTCAGAGGTGCAGCCTCCAGAGGGAGACCCGAGGAGAGCTGAATGGATCAGAAAGGATGAGCGCTTAATGGCAATCATCGTTTTGTCCATAAATGAAGATCTACTCATGCAAATTGAAGATTGCGAAAGTAGCCATGCAGCATGGGAAAGATTAAAGTAGAAGTATGAAGTGAGGACTGCAGCTTCAGTCATGCACCTTCACAATCAGCTGCAATCCATACGGTGGGATGGCAACCAGTTAGATCAGCACGTTGAGAAGATCAGAACGATCTTCGCTCAACTCGCTGCATCAGGACAGGAGCACCAGGTCCCAGCACCACAACAGCTGATGTACATCATGAAATCTCTACCGACGTCCTATCAACCGCTAAGACCACGTTCAATGCTTGGCCATCTTCTACTGTTAAAGACCTACGACTATCAGTGTGAATTGGCCCATTTATCAACAGGTATTTGGCCCTATAGGACTGTAGATCATTGGCAATTTTCAATAGGTGTTTTTTGGAAGCAAGCATCCTTTGTCCATTAATTTATGAAATAGAGTATCTGAAATTAGTTGCCTCAAAATAATGTGGCGTTTTTCAATCTTTTGTTTTTTATACAATTCTTGGTATTTAGAAGCTACTCATTTGGCTTTTGAACTTGAGCTATAGAAGTGCCATTATTGCCTTTCTTGGCGTTCTATCTTGAAGTTGTCGAAGAAATATTGCAAGCCTGCAATTTGTGATTTAGAGCTTTCTTTTGTAACACAGTACTTGTCTTTGATGTTAAGTTGCTTGCTCAAGTATCAATCAAGAACTTACTGGGTATCTGCTTGAGCATTATGACTATAACTCTACTCTGACTTACAAAAGTAGATTGTAAAGTACAGATCGTGTGCAGTGGAATTTAAAATGAAAAATAATTCCAATAGAAAGACATTTGAGATGTCATTCTAGTGATGAAGCTAGATGTGCTAGTGACATGGATGTAGGTGTAAAACTACTCATTTTATTGTTCTAAGAGAACCATGAACCATCATATTCACAAAGAATCAGGATATGAACCGATTTACATTGATTCGAGTTTCAAATTACATTTTTGTATATTATTCAATTGGGTTATTGAAAATTTGTGAATAGGGAGGGGGACTGCTGAAAATTAGAGTGATTAGAGGCTAAAAGTAATTCATAGGCGTTCTTCACTAGTTTATCACCTGTCTCCCATTTTTATACATATTTGTATCCAATGCAGCTGCAATCCGCGCGTTCTGGATCATCAATGATTTGGGACCCGGATTGCTAAAAATATGGATTCTGTTTAGTGAGGCTACAGGTCTCACAAAAATTTTTGCATTTGAGAGAGAGAGAGAGAGAGAGAGAGAGAGAGAGAGAGAGAGAGAGAGAGAGAGAGAGAGAGGGAGGGAGAGAATTTCAAAAGCCACCGTTTAAGAAGAGATGAGATTCAATGATCAGCCAAACATTGGACAAGCAATGAAAATTTGGAGAGCATTGATAAGTACTTGTGACATTGATAAGTATTGTCTTCTAGTAACTTAGTGGACTCCACTTTAAAGATTTTCACATTTGCTAATTTTGTCTGTTTTTTTGGGAGAGACATAAACATATCACTCAAGAAACTTTGTTGTTTCATAGAGGCTTCACTTTTTGATCCTTAGATATTAAGAAGTTTGTTGTCGCTATAAAGAACAATAAAGCCATCATGTAGTGGATCTAATTGTGTGTGTGTGTGTGCGCGAGAGAGAGAGAGAGAGAGAGAGAGAGAGAGAGAGAGAGAGAGAGAGAGAGAGAGAGAGAGAGAGAGAGAGAGAGAGAGAGAGAGAGAGAGAGAGAGAGAGAGAGAGAGAGAGAGAGAGAGAGAGAGAATTGATGTTGTATTGGTACCACAAAGGTACATAAGATCAAATAAGTACATATCACAGATGTTATACCATGTGTCCCTTACAAGCAGGCTCAGTTCTTCTAAAACATAAAAGCTAATGTTGCAATATCTTAATGCTAATTTTGTCCCACCATGTCAGGCATTATGAAATCATAAAATATCTAGAATCATCTAGTCTATGTAAGTATTCCATGAATGATTGGTTGATTTGAAGAATGCGTGGCATCCACTAGGTTTGGAAAGACAAAGATACCAAGCAGCAATTTAAAAGTTGTCTTGAGTACAAATATCCAAAGTTTCTAGTTGTTTTAAAATGTCTAGTTTCTATTTAAGTCATGTTTATGTGGTAGAAACTTGCATGTCTATTTGAACCAAAATCACTTGAGATTTATGATTGATTGATTTTTATGCCATTGTCAAGTAAATTCTTGGATACCATTCAAGTCATACTCGAGATCATTCAAGTGTTGGTATCAAGTGAGTTGGAGAAAAGTTGTTTCTTCAAGTTTTTGAATCCATCCAAGTTTTTGTGGTAGCTTTAGCTATTTTCAATTAGATTTGGAAGTTCAGGTTGTTGTTTAGTCTCATGAAAAAAAGGTTGATTTCTATGAATTGACAAGTTATTGATCGAAGGAATTCATCCTACAACATTACAACGATGCCAGCTGGGTTGGCTGCAAAGACGACAACAAGTCTGTAACAGGTGGATGTTCGATAGTATGTGGAGCTACAATTAGTTGGACCTGCAAGAAGTAGCTACAAGAAGTAGACACTCGTGGCACAGTACTCATGTGAAGCTGAATATGTAGTAGCTTCAAAGGTGGCAAATGAGGTAATGTGACTGATTTTCAGAGTGATATTTACTTAGCCCAGGATTTGGTTTTTCATTAAAAAATCAAATATATACTTCTAAAATACCATCATGTTCGAGATTTTATCTCAAAAGGAGAGCTCTATGTCGAGTTCGTGAGAACATATATGATTGCAGATCTGTTGACTAAGCCGCTGAACAAGCCACTGTTTACAAACACAGAAGATTAATGAGGATTAAATGAAGAGACAAGAGGGAGTATTGGAGATGGTAAACTCATGCAACACAATTGAAGAAGCTATGTCATGGGACGATTCAGATCTCTGGAAAGAAGCAATGGACAAAGTGTACAACTCGTTGTTGAGGAACAATACATGAACTGTCACCAAGCTGCCAGCAGATAGAAAGGTAATTGACTGCAAATGGATCTTTAAGATCAAATACAAAGCAGACGACAGTCATAAGAAAAGCTTGACTCATGGCAAGGGGGTTTTCACAAAGTCCCAATATCGTCATCCAAAGCATGGTTCTATCGAATCAATACATTCTTGATAAATCATGGATTCAAACCAAGCTCTGCAGACTATAATGCATATATTTCAAAGCTATAAATTAATTCTTTGTCATTATCACACTCTACATGGATGATACGTTGCTCAGCAACAATATCGAACTGACAAAAGATACTAAGAGGATGCTATTCCAAGAATTTATGAATTGCAAGTTTGTACACAATCCCATGAATTTAGGTCTAAAATTATCTAAGGAGCAATGCTCTCAGACCAATGAGGAGAAGGTCAAAATGAAGGGATACCCATATCAATCAATTATTGGATCCCTGATGTATGCAATGATTTCTACCATGCCCGATCTTGCATATGCTATCAACTCCTTGAGCCAATACATGGCCAACCCTGGTACGATCCATTGGAAAGCTTTTTTCAGAGTAATTAGATATGTACGAGTTACTATTGACCTCTATATCTACTATCATTCGATATCCATGCACTTCATGGATATACAGATGCAAATTGGTCATGTGATATCGACACCAGAAGATCGACTTATGGACTTGTCTTCATGTTCAATAATGGTCCAATATCATGGAACAGTCGAAAACAATCCTCCATTGCAATGTCATCTACAGAATCAGAATACATTGCAGCCTCTCAAGCTTCTCAAGAGGCCATTTGGCTGAGAAGTTAACTGTCTGATATTGGTCTCATGCAATATGCTCCAACAATTATTCAGTGCAACAATTAGAGTGCTATTGATCAATTTCACTCTAGGAGCAAGCACATCGAGATTAAGTACCACTACATCAGGAGCAAAATACTCAACAAGGAGGTAAGTCTGAAATATTGGGGAACCCAGTACATGGCAGCTAAAAATCATGAAGCACACAAGAATTTTTGTGCTATCTTGAATTTGAAAATCAAGGCATTTAAGGATCCAGATTAAGGGGGGGTTTTGGATTTATATCCTCTCCATCCCTACCTCTTTTAATCTAGATCCATTCACTAGTTGTTGTAAATACTTGTATAGTCGCATACTCTGCAGAAATACACTTGTTTTTTGACAGTCTGTAGAAATACAAATGAATCAATAATAGTGTTTTCTCTGATTGTTCGAACACCTTCGACTATTTGGTCATCCTTGATTATTTGGCCATCTTTGATTGTTCGGCCATCCTCGATTGTTGGAATATCTTGGACCGTCTTACCAAATTCGATTATTCGGCCATACTCAAACAATCGGCTGCAATCTGGGATCGACAAGTACATTGAATCACAACCGGACAGAATCTCTAACAGAATCAGTTACTGTCTAATGACGACTGCCAACAACATGTAGTGCCTTAATCCTAATTGTAAAGTACAGATTCAGCATTGTTTTAATTAGTTAGCCATGTGTATAAATCCAGCAACTTATCAATTGCTCCGTCAGCTCAATAAACATTGTAGCAGATCAATCGAACATCCAAAGCGCAATTGTTTTGTTCTTTATTTGTTATTACGGAATATTGTTTCAGAAAGAACACGACTCTGACTGCATTCAGACTGTATCTATTCGCGACTGAATAATCAATGTTCCAGTAATCTAGGTCGTGTATATTGTGATTGAATGCTCATTTTATTCATGTTCAAATTTTCTGTTGCTAGCAGATAAACCTATTCATAGATTAAATTGTATCATATGACTGATAGTCTGCGTCGATTCGTCGCCCTAATTTCTGCACCCAATGTGAAGAATTTCATATCTTTAAGATCCAAAATCATCCCTTTGATCTTTGGTTAGAAAGACAACAAATCACCAACCTTGCAATGTAGAAAAATCAACATCTACATTATGAATGAAATGCAAACTCTGATCAAACATCAATCAGAACATGAAATGAAGTTGATGTTCGTACAAAAACAATAAGCTACTGTATTTCACACGTGTGGATCTGAATATTAAATTGAGCATTCTACACAGAAAATTGCAAGATATCACCAATATAGTGCACCAATGGATAGATGAACCAAAGAGAACTCATGTATAAGAATGAAATGAAATGAGAGAGAGAGAGAGAGAGAGAGAGAGAGAGAGAGAGAGAGAGAGAGAGAGAGAGAGAGAGAGAGAGAGAGAGAGAGAGAGAGATGCTTCTTGTTACACGTGTGTACAACTATATATAACAAATCCATGATTCATTAATGAGTTTGGTTTCCCTCCATACATTAGAGGAGTTTTCGATTCTAAAAGGGCCGTATAAGAAATCGTGCCTTAGTAAGAGAATGTTAGAGAGAGAATGATAAAATGATCGGAATTTTTTCTCATTTTCTTAGTTTTCAATGCTGCCCACCGTCTAAGTTGTGTGGCTGGCACATTTTTTGAAGTATATTAATAGTGCGCATGAAACAAAGCACGTTAGCCAAGAAAAAAAGCACACGCCACAAGCGGGAGAAAATTCCCTCCAAAATTTCATGTGTAAAAGATCGAAGTTTTACATAAATAGAACCTCTAGCCTTTTAGATTTCTCCAATCATGTTGTCACACTAATTTGCATGTCAGCTTGTTGAATACTTGTGAGTAGTCTTGAGAATGACTTTGAGGAGCTTTGTAAGGAAGTTTTAGCAATGTGGGCTCCTTTTGCAACTTTTTATTGATGCTATATGTCTTGTTCTTGTAGGTGCTGTGATTGCTTTTCGCAATGTTCAGGTCTATTGTTATTCTGCTCCCACTTAGATTAATAGTTAATATTGTTGTAGATAATGTATTGATGTTTCCAGCTTCTTGGTTGAGTAAGATGTTCCCTCTGTTATTAGATTAACCACTCCTTTGTGTAGGATTAAGGGTTTGGAAGACAAGGCTTAACCTTGTAGAGGTTCAAATCCTCTTCCCTTAAACTATTTAAATAAGGGAGAACTTGAAGTTGGGTCTGAATTTTGCTTTTATGTTTTTTCAAATTTGAAAATGCAAATTAAAAAGAGGTCAGTTATGAAATGAAGATGCAAGCTCTTAATTTTTATAGAATCATAATCAAGATACAAACATTCCATCATATTCTATGCAAAGAGTAGCTTTTGGCCTCATCTCTATCAGAGTTCACATAAGAAAGATTGATAGTACAAGATAAGCTTTTGATGACGCGACACTTGATTATGTGGAATATCTTCACCATGCGAGGATCTACATTTTGGTAAGAAAAACTTGTCCATTCTCTCGTCATGATGATATGCCACATCATCATATTCTATGCAAAGAGTAGATCAATTTTGCTTTTGACCTCATCTCTATCAAAGTTCAGATAAGAAAGTAATGGTAGATCAAAGATTTATAGTACCAGATAAGCATTTGATGATGTGGCATTTGATGATGTGGAATATCTCCACCACGCAAGGATCTGCATTCTGGTACCACAGCATCAGAATCTTTGATTAGCCATAACTTTCTTATTTGAACTCGGATCGAGATGAAGTAAAAAGAAAAAATGATCTACTCTTCATGTAGAATCCATTGGAATACCTCCACCACGCGAGAATCTGCATTCTGGTAAGTAAAACTGGTCTATTCTTGCATCATGGCGATATGCCACATCATCAAAATCTTTGATTAGCCATAACTTTCTTATTTGAACTCGGATGGAGATGAGGTAAAAAGCAAAAATGATCTACTCTTCATGTAGAATACATTAGAATATCACATCTTGATTATGATTCTATAAAAATATCAAAAATTTTCTAGAAAATCTATTGTTGTTCTACTCATCTGTAGTTTAATGGCTGATGTTGTTGCAGATGATGTTTGGCAGCTTCTTGTAGGTTGGCCCTCTTTAAAACATGTAATTTTGTTTAACTATGCTTTGCTCAAAATATATTACTACTAACCATAAGTTTTCAAGAGTCGGGCAGTTAGGAGTCTTGCGAGCAGCAAGTATTGTCAAATCACAACACTAGACTCTGCCCAACGGAAGTTTTGAAATGTTCAAAATATTACCAGAAAACTCCAAATTTTTTCAGATCGACAAACAGCGTTACATTCTTTCACAGGTGTTAAAACTTTATTGGGCCACATGTACATTGAATAGTTGAATAGTCAATAAAAGCATCTTGACAAACAGCCCTTTTGGTGCTTGGAACTCCTCTAATGACAAAAACCCTAGCATTATGTGGACTAGATTCAAATGTATCCACATTTAAACTTGAATCTCTAAAACTCATGTACTACATTTTTCCACACTTTCCAAAAGTGTTTATTCAAATATTTTTAAACTAATATAACTTTGAAAAGTCAAAGTCAAAGTCTAATATGAAATTGGCCTCAATTGCCAAATAAACAAATATAACAAATTTGACTAAACTAGTTGAAATCTTTCACGCTCCCTCTTCAACTAGTTTTAGCATAGATTTTGATAACACTCCAAGTGAAGTTCTATGCTTCATGAACAAGTCCTTTCCCAATGCTTTGGTAAAGATATCGGCTGCACATTCCCTTGAAGAAACATGTTGAAGCTCCACCTCCTTTGCCATGACTTGCTCCCTCACAAAGTTATATGCCACATGAATATGCTTGCTCCTAACATGAAAAATAGGATTGGTTGCCAACTTTTGGGCTGATAGGTTGTCACAAAAGATGATTGGGCTGAAAAATTCAGCAAGTGAAGATCCTTGATCATCCTCTTGATCCATACCATCTCCTTTGTGCATTGTGTAAGTGCTTTGTACTCGGCCTCACTAGACGACAATGAGATAGCGGCTTGTTTCTTTGACATTCATGACATAGCTCCATCACCTATGAAATACAATATGCACTTATGGATTTCCTATCCATTTGATCTCCAGCAAAGTCCGAATCTAAAAATCCAAACAAGTTAGGTGATGATTTCCTCATACAATATGCCAAAATCTCGAGCTCTCATGATATACCTCAAAACTCGTTTTCCTAGCTTTCAATGCTCCTCGCTAGGATCTTGCATAAATTGACTCAATCTTCCAACACAATAGCTTAGATCTGGTCTTGTGATGGTTAGATAGATAAGTGAACCAACTAGCTTTCTATAGAGAGTAATGTCCTCGAAGGATCTTTCATTACCTCTTATAGTTAGCTTTACATGAGACTCCATAGGTGTTTCACAAGATTTTGCATCTACCATATGAAATATTTCTAGAATAGAATTAACATACTTCTCTTGACAAATGAAACATTAGAGAAGATTTGGCCTTGGAAAGGGCCCTATAATATTGCCACGTAGGATGACAAGTTTTTTGCAATGTAGAATACTAAAATGCAATCTTTTTTAGCTCACAGTCTTGCCCACATAGTCTTCGATGGTTAGCTATTATGTGTATAGTATAGTTTGTGGCTGAAAAAAAAATCATAACTTTTGAACGACAATTTGGATTGAGACGCCTACAGTGCCATTAAAAAGCCCTCGACGAGAGCTTTTCCATGACATGCAATATGACCCAGTTCCGGCTACGGTAAAGAAGTTATGGGCAGTCAAAGTTTTGGTCGGTCAACATTTGGTCAACCCGATATCTCTTTCAAGCGTAGTTGACATGTTAGTTATGGTCAGTCAAAGTTTTGGTCGGTCAACACTTGGTCAACCCGATATCTCTTTCAAGCGTAGTTGACATGTTTTTCCGATATCTCTTTCAAGCGTAGTTGACATGTCAAAACATGTCAACAACGCTTGAAAGAGATATCGGGTTGACCAAGTGTTGACCGACCAAAACTTTGACTGGCCATAACTTCTTCACCGTAGCTCGGAACTAGGTCATCTTGGGTGTCATGGAAAAGCTCTCATCATGGGCTTTCTAATGGCACTATAATAGTCTCAATCTGAGTTGTCATTCAAAAGTTACACTGATTGGACAATGTGGAAGAAACTTGTGAGAAAAAAAAATAAAAAGTATCTTTTTGAAAAACCTCTTTCGTGTTCAAATTTTCTCTAATGGTAATTTGAGAAGATCTAATCACTTCTATTCCTAAAATGTGATGTAAATGACCAAGATCATGCACCTCAAATTCCTTCTTAAGATCACTTTTAATATCCTCCACATCTTGATTGTCTCCATCACTCAAGATGATATCATCCACATAGATTAGCAAGATGGTAATTTAACAAGTAAAAAGGAGAAAGTCCTCCAAATCCAAGGTAGAGCCTCCAAATGTCCTCCAAGCAACCTGCAAGCTCCAAGATGCTTCTCCAACTCCAAGCTAGGATGCCTCCACCTGCAAGTAAGGATCTGCAAGCCTCCAAGGATCTCTCCTCCACTTGTGTCCCTACTCTTAAACACAAAGGAAGATAACAAGTTGGCCTCAAGTATTCACCACCCAACCATAGCTAAATCCAAGCTCCAAGCAAGGCCTGTCTAGCAACCCCCTTGCTAACCATAAACAGATCACAAGCATATCACAACAAACCATAGTTTACTCAAGATCCAAACCCTACTTATGGGATGCATATCACAACAAACCATAGTTTACTCAAGATCCAAACGCTACTTATGTCCCATATCATAAACAAGATCTAAACCCTTAGCACACTACAAACAAGAATTACTCTACACACTAGTAGCCACACTAGAGCATAAGCAAGGTAAGCAAAAGAGATCTCTCTCCCTCCCAATGGGCACCCTACTCCTCTTGTATAGATGGCATTTAGTTCTCTCTAATACACTATGGAGTTCCATGCACATCCAATGAGGAAGAGAGAGGCCTAGAGGAGTTCAAGAGCCTTCATAGGCTTATGGAAGGTCATCAGACATCTTCCATAACTTATAACTCTTTAATTACTATTCTTGTGGAACTTGAAACTCAATGGACCCTTTAAGAGGGCGCCCTCCTACTTTTATCTAAGGCACCTACCCTTAATCCTAAGGGTACCCCTTATCCAAGGGTCATATGACTCCATACCTCTGACTAAGGTATAGTCACTTGTCTGTCCTTATCCAAGAGCACATACCCTTAATCCTAAGGGTACCTTGCCATGTAGCCCCCAACACTAAATGGACTAATAGGGTTCTGAAGTACTGCTAGTTACATAGGTATGTAACAGGTAACATTATTTCCAACAAACCTATGATAAAGTGAATGATCATACTCACTCATAACAAAGTCTTGAGAGAGTAGAAAAGTGTTAAGCTTTAGCATACCAACTCCTTGGTGCTTGCTTAAGGCCATACAAACTCTTTTGTAGTAAACACACATGGTTTGGCTTTGTAAATTTAGCTCTCGGGCTCAAGATCACCATTCAAAAATTGCATTTGTAATGTCCAATTTTCATAGATCCCATTCATAAAGAGTAGCAAGAGAGATGATGACCCGAATGCTTACCATCATAGTCAATATCATGTTCTTGAGCTATTCTTTTGCCACCAACTTTGCCTTGTACTTGTTGATAAATCCATCTTGGTTTGTCTTCATCTTGATCCATTTGCATCCAATAGCTTTCTTGTCCTTAGATAACTCCACCAATCTCCATGTTCCATTCTCCATAAGAGCTTGATACTCAAAATCCATTGCTTGGATCCACTCCTCTTTGTTTCTTGCTTCATCTACGCATGTAGGTTCATCAAAAGAGGCTAGGAAAGCATAGTTAGTTCCAGCAACTACTTGCTTATCTTTCTCATCATAAGTGAGCCTTGAAGGCATTTGTCTTTCCCTTGATGTTCTCCTTGGCTTTTGACTTGATGAAGGTCCTTTATCATCACCATCTATAGTAGGATCTTTTACATTAACATCAAGAATGTTAGATCCATCCACATCATCATCAATAATACTTGAAGATACTTTTGGAATATTCCCCTCATCTAAAATGACATCTCTACTAAAATCACTTTATTTGTAGAAGAATGTAAACCTTGTAGGCTTTACTCACCTCACTATATCCAACAAATATACCTTTCCTTGAAGGTGGATTCTCCTTGGTCCTATCATCAAGAGTTATGTTGACATAGCATGTGCATCCAAAAGTTTTAAGAAAGTTGACACTCAGCCTCCTCTTGAATAGCATCTCAAAAGGTGTCCTTCCATCCAAAATAGCACTAGGCCACCTATTGCACAAGAAATTAGCACACAACAAAGCTTGATCCCAAAATGGCTTATCAAGGTTAGCACTAAACCTCATGGCTTTGTGTTACATACATGTCCTGTATAAGGAAATCAGAATAATTCCTGACATGGATAGCCGGTCACTCCAGGTATATATGGTTATTGGTTATGCCTCATCATTCCGGGTTTGGCCCGTAAAGTAATTAATAATCATATGAGGTCCCAGACCTATAATTGGACATAGGAGCACTTGCATGCTGTTTGAATGCTATAATGCAAGAATAGGAGGTTAATAGCTAATATAGGCTGCATGGGGATCCTAAGAGAAATATTCTCTCTTTGGAGAGAGGATACTTACCATGGAAACTCACCCATCTCCCTATTGGAAAGTTTCTTTAGCCAAGATTCCTCTCCTCTCTTGCATTCATTCACCATGGCTTGGGGGCTAGATCCAGGAGGAATTCTCCAAGAGGGATCTAGGATTGGATGGGTGGTTTTGCTCCACAGGTGTCTGTTTGGTTGTTTTGCAATAGGATCTAGTCAGATCTTCATAGGGCAATTCTTACACTTTGGCACTTTCACATAAAGTCTTATTCTTCCTCTTAGCCACTCCATTTTGTTGTGGGGTCCTTGGTGTTGTATACTCCCTCTTGATCCCAAGCTCATCACAAAAAATCTTAAACTTGGTAGATATGTACGCTCCACCATTGTCACTCCGCAAGCATTTGATCTTTATAGAAAATTGGTTCTCCCTTGCATTCTTGGACTTAACAAAGACATCATACACTTTATCTTTGCTCTTTAGTAGATAGATCCAACAAAATTTACTAAAATTATCAATGAAAGTTACACACATCTTAGTTCCACTATTGCTAATTGTAGTAATTTCATGAATATCCGAATGTACAATTTGAAAAGGCTTTGTAGATCTAGATGTGGATCTAGTATAAGGTAGTCTATCACAACTTGCTTCCTAGCCATTACCTGCAATGACTTGAAGTTGAGGTGCCCCATCTTTTTATGCCAAGCCTCTTGAATAGTTATTTGCTCTCTTGCAACACATCCAACTTGGTTAGCAATAACACAAGCATCTAGTTCGCCTTCATTTTGATCATACAAGCATCTCCATCAAACTCCACTTTGAGACCTTTACTTAGCAATTGACTCACACTAAGTAATTTCTTGGTAATAGATGGAATGAACAAAACATCTTCCACATGAAGATTCTTAGAAATTGTGCCAATTCCTCTGATTGCACACTCACCATCATTGGCTGTGTAGATAACCCTCTTGTCATCTCCATATGCCAACAAAGAAGTGAAGTACTCTTTGTGAACTTGCTCCACTATCAATCCACCATGGATCTAGATCTCCATCATTTGCAAGCATACATGAAGACATCACAAAAGCATCATCATTTTCATCTTGAACATCCAAACCATACTCATCAAGAGTTAGATTACCTTGCTTGCCTCCTTGATCTCTCTTCTTCTTGTAGCACTCACTTGCAAAGTGTCTTTTCATGCCACAATAGAAGCACTTGAGCTTTGACCTATCTTTCTTTTTGCCATTTGAAAAAGCCTCCCCTTGATCTTTCTCTTTATACCACTTGCTTTGGTTTTTGCCCTTGAATTTGCCCTTGATGAACATAGCCTCCTCTCCAACTTGAGATGTTGATGAAGATCCACCCCTTGCTTAAAGCCTATTCTTCATTGATCAAAATCTCTTGAAGATCCATCAAACTTGGCAAAGTTCTTTGAATAGCAGGACTTTGTACATTGTTATCATGAGCATCTAACAAACCATTAAGAATAACTT
This sequence comes from Diphasiastrum complanatum, assembly GCA_029204225.1. Lineage (NCBI taxonomy): Eukaryota > Viridiplantae > Streptophyta > Lycopodiopsida > Lycopodiales > Lycopodiaceae > Diphasiastrum > Diphasiastrum complanatum. The sequence continues at coordinate 13,008 of MU833025.1, read as the reverse complement.
GAACAAGCTCTCCTTCCTTAATGTTCTCATCACTGCAAGTCAACTCATCATTCAAAGCTTTTACTCTCAAAACAAAAGTATTTGGACTCTCTTCACTCTTTTGTATACATTGAAAGATTTGTCTTCTTAGAGTCAACACTCTAGATGTAGACTTGGATTCATAAAGCTTTTTCAAAGTTTCCCAAGCCTCACTTGATGAAGTACACTTATCAACTTTCTTGAGAAGTTCATTGGTAACATTCATCTTGATCATATGGAGAGCTCTTTTAGCTCTCTTGTCATACCTCAATTGTTCTTGTTATGTTGTTGGCCTCTCCTCCAAACCTACAACAATATCCAAAACATCATTCATCTCAAGAAGTGAATCCATCCTCACTTTCCACAATGAATAGTTACTTGAGGTAAGCCTATTCCAATGCACAAAGCACTCTTTTGAACAACAACAAATGTTTTCAAAAAGAAATCACAAATATATGGAACATCTCAATTCTCTTCTAGCACTTATATCAAGCAAATCAACACATAGAATAGTGAAGTCTTGATCAACCTATGATCTATCCTCAATCTAATGGCTCTTGCCACTTCCTAAGATTGAAACACACTCAAATGAAGTTCAAAAACCTCACAAATAGAGATCTAATCAAAATTAGGGTTTTGAAAAAATCACAAAAAATTGAATATTTTAAATTCTACATGCAATTGCCTAAAACTTGATATGCAATCTTGTAGACACCACTTAGGCTTTTCTAATGCATAAAAAAATGGCCAAATCCAGTATGTGAAGTGTGAATTGGAATTGATCAAGTAGATAAACCTAATTTGAGTTTTGATCTACAAAATATCCAATCTAGATATGCAAAGAGCTCGATTTCTGAGTAGAAGTCAATCTAGCATGCTCTAGCATTGATATCTCCTCCAAATCCTTAATAGATGTGATTGCTTTCTTCATAACCTAAAACACAGGAGCTCTAATACCATGTGCAAGATTTCAGATCATTAAGATCCAAAATCATCCCTTTGATCTTTGGTTTTAAGACAACAAATTACCAACCTTGCCGATGTAAAAAAGTCAACATGAGATGCAAAATCTAATAGATCTTGATCTAACATAAATTAAAACATGAAATGAAGTTGTTGTCCATACAAAAATAGTAACCTATTGTATTTCACACATGTGGATCCAGATATAACATAAATTGAGCATTCTACACACAAAATTGCAAGATATCACCAATATAGTGCACCAATGGATCGATGAACCAAAGAGAACTCATGTATAAGCATGATAAGAGAGAGAGAGAGAGAGAGAGAGAGAGAGAGAGAGAGAGAGAGAGAGAGAGAGAGAGAGAGAGAGAGAGAGAGAGAGAGAGAGAGAGAGAGAGAATGCTTCTTTTTACATGTGTGTACAACTATACATTCAAACTTGAATCTCTAAAACTCGTGTACTACACTTTTCACACTTTTCAAAAGTGTTTATTCAAATATTTTTAGACTAATATAACTTTGAAAAGTCAAACTCTAAGTCTAATATGAAATTGGCCTCAATTTCTAAATAAACAAATATAGCAAATTTGACTAATCTAGTTGAAATCTTTCTCACCTAATATGCTTCCGCAAAGCTAAATCTAAAACCAAGTTAATTCATGTGTGGCTATGAAATTGGTTGTATCGATCCAGCGACTTAAAAAATGTGATCAAGTCATACAGACTTTGAGTTATCAAAGTCGGTCTGAATATGATAGATGTAGTTGCATGCATCGAGGATTCCGGCTCGCTTCTCTCTTTCGCGATGCACAGACCTTGCAATCCCAATAGGCCCCAAACCACTTACAATCATAATTAACTTACGGGTCAAGGTAGGCCTACTACTGACTTCTAGCAGGATAATCAATCCGAGATCTGTCATGGGCATGACATGGCAACCTAGTATATGCCTAATAAAGCTTATGTCATGCTCATTTCACAAGAACATTGACCTCATTTGATTAAGGTATAAAATTCAACATCGATTCTTTTAGGAACTTCGACATCTTTGAGATGACAACCAAGTATCACTTACATGTAAAATTAGAGAAGGACTATGCGACAACCAAAGTTGCATGGGGGGGTGTTAACTTAAGCCCATATGAGATGCATTGTTGGAGATTAGAAGGTAGAAAACATATTGACCTATGGGTAAGAAGTGATTTGTATTGTCACAATCCATTGGTAGATGTGCCTCCTAAATTTTTTTACCATACTTTGTTAAGGTTCATTGGAGATGGTGCTAATAGACTCCTTGGATATAGTCAAGCAATAGATTCTCAAAGAATCCAAGCTAAGACATTGAAGGACAAACAATCATATCTTGAATATGAATCACAGTTTAAAAGTATAGTCTAAAATATATTTTAGAAGACAATATACGGCCTACAATGAAAGCATAGAGTCTCAATGAATTAGCAAGCACAGAAAGAAAATACTAAGAGACGCAGACTAGAAGTTTTGACACCAGGTGGTGGTGCTAGTAAAAGATGTATGAGAGTCACAAAAGAGATTTTGCAAAAGATAGTTGGAAAAAACTTTATTAGCAAAAAATATATGAAGCATTTCCTAAAGGTTAAAGATTCAATGCTCAGGGAAAGCCTGAGTAAAGCTCAATATATTCTTCTCTTCAAAATTGCTAGGGTTTCAAGGGACAAAATCTGAGATATCTCCTTGTAGGAGGACGTTCTCAAAGCTGTGAGAGGCTGTGAGTGGGTGCCCTGGTAGCGCGATTTAGTGGTAGGGAGGCCGCGACTGGCCGTGGAAGAGGAAGGCAGCTAGTGCGATTCATGAGGAGCTGCCATAGCCCGTGAAGGAGAGAGAAAACTCCATCGTTGGAAGAGAAAAGAGGAGGAGAGGTCGCGGGAGCTGTCGCGCGTTCAGTCCTAATCATCAGCTAGTGGCCCGAAGTGTTCAGTGCTTCGAAGGCCTTTGATCAACGCACAAACGCGTTGACAGTCGTCCGATCTTGATTCATACAGATCGATGTGGTCATTTCACAACAGGTGGGTCGTTGGATCTAAAGGATCCGTTGGATTGAAGTGAAAAAGTCTGAAGGGGCTGAAGTGCAAAGTGCATTGCAACTTCATTAAAAATCTTCAAACTGAAAAAGTTGCTGGGTCCCAAGTCTTTGAAGGGTGAAGTTTCTTCACACTGAAGAAACAGTTCAAAAACCCAAATTGCCCTTATTTTCACCTCCTTTAGCCTATTTTGACTAAACGAAAGGCTATAGCCTCCAAACGAAGGGCACCCTGATCGTACGTACAAGTACGGTACACCAAAACAGAGTGATTACCGTAGAGAAAGTGTTTGAAGTGCGCCAGAAGTGATTTCGCCATTCCACTGGGCAGGAAGCTGGGAGTTGGTGACGTGAAGCATTTTGAAAAACGACACCAGTTTGGCTTTCAATTTGGCGAAAGAGCGGCAAGTGGCCTGGTAAGCTAAAAATTGTAGGTCATTATTATCGATTTCTGACATCACGGTTGGCTTTAGCATACACTTTATAGCCTACAGGTGAAGTTTTAAGCAGTTCGGAGATGGCAAACATCAATGAGGCAATTTTGGGCGATGCAAGCAAACTTGATGGGGCTTCTAACTACAACATCTGGAAATTCAAAATGAAGAGCATTTTGATGGAAAAAGAGTTGTGAATAATCGTGACAGGTATTGAAGTCCGACCAAATACCACTCCAGGTGACATGAGGGCCTTTGATAAAAAGGCACAGAGAGCATTATCCTTGATTAATCTTTCAGTGAAAGACCATGTGATCACTCACATAAGTGATGCCACGATGGCTAGGGGAGCTTGGGAAGCTCTTAGATTGCAATTTCAAACTTGCAATCTAGCTCGAGCCATGTTCTTGAAGTCGAGATTGAACACAGTAAGGATGGAAGAAAATGAATCAGTGTGGCACAGAAGACTTGGTCATTTGAACTATGGGAGCTTGAGATTGATGGCGAAGCTGAAGATGGTAATAGGGTTACCAGCATTGCAGGATGATCGTCATGCAATATGTGAAGGATGCATCATGGGAAAGCATCACAAAGAGACATTCAAGAAAGGTGGAGCTGCAAGAGCTAAGAAACCGCTGGAACTAATTCACAGCGACCTGTGCGGCCCAATGAAGACCATGTCGTTGGGGAAAGCATATTATTTTATGACTTTCATAGATGATTACTCTAGGAGGACATGGATTTATTTCTTGAAGAAGAAATCTGACGCTTTTGCTCGCTTCAAGGAGTTCAAAACTTTGGTAGAGAACCAACTAGATGCATGCATAAAAGTGCTAAGATCTAATAGAGGGAGTGAATACAAATCTGATGATTTTGAAGACTTTTGCAAAGAACATGGCATTAAAAGACAATTTACACAATCACACACGCCGCATAGTAATGGTGTAGCCGAAAGGAAAAATAGAACTATTATGGAGAGTGCACGCTCCATGATGAAGCAAATGGGCTTGATCGATTCACTTTGGTCGAAAGCGTGCAGTGCGGCAACATTCTTGCAAAACAGGAGCCCTACAGTTGCGGTTCCAAATGTGACTCCTGAAGAAGCATTTACTAGAATAAAGCCAAAAATCGACAAATTTCGTGTCATTGGATGTAAGGCCTATGTACATGTGCCAAAGGAGGACCGAAAGAAACTTGATGCCACAACAATCAAGTGTATCTTTGTCGGTTATGATGAAAGAACAAAAGCTTACAGGTGTTTTGATCCTGTAATGAACAAGATTCACATTAGCAAAGATGTGATCTTTGATAAAACACATAGGTATGAAGATGAAGACCATGCAAAAGGTGAAAGCATCAAGAGACTTCCCACAATTCTGGAGGAAGAAAATGAAGAAGATGTGAAGAATTGCCAAAAATTGGCAAATCTAGCTTGATCAAAAACCATGTAGAATAGTGTAAATTGTGTACACAAGTGAGTCCCACACATGTGAGGCCATGATGCCACATGGGAAACCCATCCTAATGTAGGTTAGGTCAAGTCAAGATAGTTGGTCATGTCTATTTGGTGGTCATCCCTACTTTATAGGACCTACACCTAAGTTTAAGGTGAAAATTTGACCAACTAGCTACCTACCAAGCATAACTCTAGGAAATAGACTAGGGTTTCATTTTAGGTCAAGGAGAGTGAGTTAACTTCCTTATTACATGCTGGAAATCCACCTAACTTCAAGAAGGAAGTCGAATTTGCTATGTATTCCCTCTCTCCATAGTGAGAAGATAGAAAATTTTTGGAGCTCATTGGCAATCTCAAGCTAGTTCACTATGTACATTGAGTTTTTGTGATCCAAATGAAACCAAATCAATTTCTACTTGTTTCTCAGGTTGAAGGCCGTACTACAGCATGTAGTACACACGTGTGGGATCGGATTTCAATTTTTATCAATGCTTTTGATTGTTAATGCTTGTTGTTTGTCAAATTGCCAATCTAGATCAACTTTTTTATGTCTAGTTTTTTGATAGATTGTTAAGCAAGCATCCAATCACTCTTGTGGATCTTTTGTAGATCCATTTATGGTCATAAAGTACAGTACTTTCACATGATATCAGAGCCAAGTACAAGAGCATAAGCCATTGATCTAATGCAAATCCATTTTTAGCAAGTTTTGGTGCTAAAAGCTAGTATTGAGAGGGCAAGCTAGAATCTTGATTTTGGTGAGGAGATTTGATCCCAAACTTGGTAGGGGTCCAAATCCGTACTGTCCACATGTGTGGGCACCTCTGAACCTCCATTTAATGCATGGTATTCATTTGATCCAAAAAAATTCAATTTGTGAGCTATTGGTGTAATTTTTGGTGGAGATCCTAGGATAATCTACCAAGATCATTTGCCATTGATTAGATTTGAATTTGTTTCATGGAATCTAATTAATCTAGGCTGAGTTCAAGTCCTATTAAGGTTAAAAATAGGTCTTGAAAGTACACCAAGAAGGAAGAAAGAGATTAAGTCATTTTTTTGTCCAAAAATAGCCAAATTTGGCAAGATTTGATTGTAAGTATATTTCACATCATCTTATCTTCATTCCAACTTTGTGAGGGAGTGCTAGAACTGAGATTATAAGTCCATTTGTTGGATTAGAAATCTAATTTGAGTGAAAAACTACAAGAGAGAGACCTTAGTGAGTTTCTAGAGACAATCAAATCCATTTTTTGGCAAGATTTGATTGTAAGTAGATTTCACATCATCTTATCTTCATTCCAACTTTGTGAGGGAGTGCTAGAACTGAGATTATAAGTCCATTTATTGGATTAGAAATCTAATTTGAGTGAAAAACTACAAGAGAGAGACCTTAGTGAGTTTCTAGGGACAATCAAATCCATTTCTTGGCAAGATTTGTTTGAAAGAGTTTTCACTTCATCTTATCTTCATTCCAGCTTTGTGAGGGAGTGATAGAACTGTGATTATAAGTCCATTTGTTGGATTAAAAATCAAATTTGAGTGAAACACTACAAGTGTGAGACCTTTGTGAGTTTCAAGTCAATCAAATCTACTTCTTGTTTGTAGAAGTCACTAGTAAGATGGGATCTGCTGGAGCATACCTTCTAGAAGCTAGTGAGAGGTTGAATTCTACAAATTATGCTATTTGGAAGGTTAGAATGGAGTCACTCTTGGTGCTCCAAGACCTTTATGAGTTCTTGATTGAAGATGAAGATGAACCTCTAGGTGCACAGGAGTTAGCTAGATACAAGAAGAGATCTAGGCTTGCACTTCATTGTGTGAAGATGAATGTGAGCAATGATTTGTTGAGAGAAGTATCAGCTTGTACTAATGCTAAAGAGGCTTGGGAGTCTTTAAAATCAATCTATGAGTCTAGCAACACTTCTAGAGTTCTTATGCTTAGAAATCAAATTTTGCAAAGCATGAGGAGAAGTGAGGAGAGTGCACAGGATTATGTACTCAGAATCAAGTCTCTAAATAGGGAGTTGGCTTCCATTGGAGAGAAGATTCATGATGGAGAGCTTGTACAAATTGTCCTTAATGGTCTAGGAGATGACTTTGCAAATATGGTCCAAAGTTTTGCCATCCAAGACACTTTGCCAACTATAGAAAAACTTCACAGTGTATTAGTGGCTGAAGAGTGTAGGATGCTCCATGCAAAATCTAGGATGAGTTCCTTGTCTTTGCAGGATGGTGATGAGAAAGCCAATTTCTCATTCAAGGGCAAAAAGAAGACCAATGGAAAGAAGAAGCATCCAAAGGAGGCCAAAGAAGAGGATGATGCATCAAGCTCAAAGGACAAGTCAAAGCAAAAATGCTTCTTTTGTGGAAAGAAGGGGCATTATGCATCTAAATGCTACAAGAGGCTAAGAGCACAAGTGGAGGAGGACAAACAAGGAAACCTTGCAAAGGAGGAGGAGGAGGATGAAGTAGATGTATTCTTGACGGCATCTACATCCTCACCAACAAGCAATAGCAATTCAAGAGACAATTGGTGGATTGACAGTGGGGCTAGCTCCCACATGTCTTGTGAAAAGGACTTTTTCTCAACCTTACACTCATTCAATGATGCTAAAAAGTTTGTCTTTACTGCAAATGATGAAGAGTGTAGGATAGATGGTGTTGGCACCATCTCTTTGTGTCTAGAATCCTCAAAATGCATGGATCTAGAAAATGTCCTTTATGTACCATCAATCACCAAGAATATGCTTAGTGTTGGTCTACTCTTAGAAAGTGGTTTGGATGTCCACTTTAAGCATGGTGTTTGCTTCATCTTGAAGAATGATGTTTGCATTGCAAAGGGATTTAAACATGGAAGATTGTTTAAGTTGGAAGCTAGTGTTGCTTTTAAAAGAATGAACTTGGCAAAGGAGGAGATCACTCAAGAGGAGATCTTGGCAAAGTGTGATCTTGCTTGCATTGAGGAGGAGCATCAAAAGGAGGAAGATCTTGAGGATCAGCCTCAAATCATGAGAGTTCCAAGGGAGGCCTCAATGACAATGTCCGAGTCATCAAGTCGCATGCAAATTGTCCATTCAAGTGTGCATCTTGCAAGGGTGGTGAGCATTGGAGAGTCTACTATCTTTGAATACTTTTTGGAAAGTATTAGTAGACATGAGGTGACTTGTTTCTTACCTTTAAGATTCATGGTGTTTATTACTTTGTATGACAAGACAATGAAATGGGATGCTTTGAAATCTACATTTGTTGTTGATAAAGCAATTTCATTGGATAACTATTTTTGTAATAGTTTGAATAGTGTCATAAAAGATGAAACATCATTTGTATTGGAAATCTTTGGGTCCACATGCTTTAAGCATGATCATTCCAATGTAAGGACCAAAGATTATCCTATTTCAATGATAGGAATAATGGTAGTGTTTTGCTCTTCAAGTAGAGATTGTAGAATCTACTTGTTTTCAGCCAAAGAATTTGTCAATGGTGGAAATGTGATCTTTCAAGAGTGAAAGATTTGTGAACTTGAAGAATCACCTTTGGATCAACACCTTATTCAATTCATTGATGGTTTGGAGTCAAGTCGAGTGGAGGAGCAAGCTCAATACCCGAGGACTCCAAGAAGAACCTTGAGTATCAAGATGGAGCCATCTAGGCTCAATCATATGGATCAAGCAAGACAAGCTGTCTTTGGCAACATTATTTATGCACTTAATATTTTAATTGATGTATCTTCAAGTGCACAAAATGCCTTGGAATCCATGGCTTGGCATGATGTTTAGTTTTGAAGTGTGCTACATGTATATAGACACATTTATGGAACATCTTGTAAGGGATCCTCTAAGAGGTGGTGAAAGATCCTTCACGGACATCATTCTCTATTGGAGTCTCAAAAGTTCCTTCTTTGTAGCTGGATTTTTTAGACACTTCTAAAAGCTTTCATTGATCTATCAAGAGAGTTGTAAATAGATCAAGCTAAATTTGAGGAGGAGTGTGAAGAATTGCCAAAAATTGGCAAATCTAGCTTGATCAAAAACCATGTAGAATAGTGTAAATTGTGTACACAAGTGAGTCCCACACATGTGAGGCCATGATGCCACATGGGAAACCCATCCTAATGTAGGTTAGGTCAAGTCAAGAGAGTTGGTCATGTCTATTTGGTGGTCATCCCTACTTTATAGGACCTACACCTAAGTTTAAGGTGAAAATTTGACCAACTAGCTACCTACCAAGCATAACTCTAGGAAATAGACTAGGGTTTCATTTTAGGTCAAGGAGAGTGAGTTAACTTCCTTATTACATGCTGGAAATCCACCTAACTTCAAGAAGGAAGTCGAATTTGCTATGTATTCCCTCTCTCCATAGTGAGAAGATAGAAAATTTTTGGAGCTCATTGGCAATCTCAAGCTAGTTCACTATGTACATTGAGTTTTTGTGATCCAAATGAAACCAAATCAATTTCTACTTGTTTCTCAGGTTGAAGGCCATACTACAGCCTGTAGTACACACGTGTGGGCTCGTATTTCAATGTTTATCAATGCTTTTGATTGTTAATGCTTGTTGTTTGTCAAATTGCCAATCTAGATCAACTTTTTTATGTCTAGTTTTTTGATAGATTGTTAAGCAAGCATCCAATCACTCTTGTGGATCTTTTGTAGATCCATTTATGGTCCTAAAGTACAGTACTTTCACAGAAGATGCTCCACAAAATGATGCACGTGAAGACGAAAGTCGAGAGGGCGAATATGAAAGAACACCACCTATTCAAGAGCCTAGGGGGAGATACTTGCCAATAGGAGCAATAAAGGAGAAACTGGTTGGAAGTAAGAGACATTACTTGGACACTCTTTGGGATACGTACTCTCCACGTAGTGTATCACCTGAATCTAAGATACCAAAATGGTATGAAAAGATCATGAAGGACGCAAAGCTAAATCAAATAGGATCTAGCACACAAAGTGAAGTGAGAAGATCAACACGGGAAAGGAAGTCTCCCGATTGTTATCATGTGAACTATGCCCTAATGACTGACATTCTGAAGTGTCGAGAGCCATCAACCTTTGATGAGGCAAAAGATCACAAAGAGTGGCAAAGGGCAATGGAAGAAGAGATAGAATCCATCCAAACACATGATACATGGGAGTTGGTTGATCTACCACTTGGAAAGAAATCCATTGATAACAAATGGGTGTTTAGAACAAAGTTTCATGCGGATGGCACAATAGCAAAGTATAAGGCATGCCTAGTAGTGAAGGGTTATGAGCAAATCAAAGGAATTGACTATGAAGAGACATTTGCTCCAGTGGCTAAGTGGACTACGCTATGCCTTATCATTGCCTTAGCATCTCATTTTGGGTGGAAAATCCATCAAATGGATGCGAAGTCTGCATTTTTGAATGGTGACTTAGAAAAGTTTACATGGTCCAACCGCAGGGCTTCATGGCAAAAGGGCAAGAACAGAAAGTCTGTAAACTACACAAAGCACTTTATGGCCTTAAGCAAGTGCCACGCGCATGGTATGGACGCATTGACAGTTACTTTTTTTCACATGGATTCGAAAGAACAAATTCAGATTCAAATCTTTATGTTCTTATAAATGATGACAACATTGCCTTGATTGTACTTTACCTTGATGATATCATTATCACTGGCAATGATGAGAACCTTACTCGTTCTATCAAAGCCAACTTGTGCGAGCAATTTGAGATGACAGATTTAGATCTTATGCACTATTGCTTGGGTGTCGAAGTATGAAAAACTAGCAGTGATATTAGATTATGTCAAAGCAAGTATGTAGGCGAGATATTGGAGAGATTTCACATGACAGAGTGCAAACCTTCCATCACCCCTTGCGAAGCTAGTAAGAAATTATCTCGTATTGATGATAGTGCACATGTTGTTAGCTAGTTGGAAGTTTAATATATCTTACAACTACACGTCCTGATATCTGCTATGCTGTAAGTTTGATTAGCCAATTCATGTCATCACCCACTATAAACCATTGGAAAGCTGCAAAAAGGACTTTGAGGTATGTAAAAGGTACACCAAAACTTGGTCTAGTCTACAAAAGACAAAGTGTTTTACCTAAGTTGCAAGGTTATGTTGACGCTGATTGGGCTGGAAGTATAGATGATAGAAAGTCAACAACAGGTTATACCTTCAATTTTGGTAGCGACTGTTTTTCATGGTCTAGCAAGAAGCAAGATACTATTTCTCTTTCTTCCACAGAAGCCGAATATAAAGCGTTGAGTTCTACTACCCAGGAAGCTATTTGGCTACGTAAATTGTTATGTGAGATTGGCATGAAGCAGGTAAATCCCACTGTTATTTTCTGTGACAGTCAAAGCGGAATACAATTGGCTAAAAATCCAATCTTTCACGCAAGGACAAAACATATTGAAGTAAAATATCACTTTGTGCATGAAAAATTACAATCTGAAGACATAGGTATTGTACATTGTTCTATGTTGTTACAAGTTGCTGATATATTTACAAAAGCTTTAAGTAAAAAAAAGTTTGAAACTTTTAGAGCCAAACTTGGCTTAGACCAAGTTATGTAAAAAGTTTACTTGTAATGCTACCATGGAGGTATGTTCCATGAATAGAGTATACTCTAAAATGAAAAGTGACGTTGATCATTGAGGGAGAGAGTTAAAATAGCAATGATCGACTTATACAATGCTTTCTTATTTCGACGGCACCACGTGTGCTTAGTTCTAGAGTTATCGAGCCATCTTTCTTTTACAAGCCCTTTGAGTGTTTTTAAGGAACTCATCTTTGTACTTACAAGTAGTTTTGGAATATACAGTTTGAAGTGAGCAATTTTGAATTCTTGTTGCACTTGATGTTGTGCTGTGGTGATTGATCCGGTCGGGTGTTTTCAATTGTGTTTTCTTAACTCTAGTTACAATACTAGAAAAGACACCATCAGCTTCATAGCAACTAAACCAAATCCTATGCACATACCACAACTATTCTATAACACAAATGATCACCACTTTACTACAATATTAATGCATCCACATTAATCAACAACACAATAGGCCAATTCATCAAGTTGCATGCAATTTTTCCATTCAAGTGTGCATTTTTCAAGGGTGAAGAGCATTGGCAAGTCTACTATATTTGAATCCTTCTTGGATAGTACTAGTAGACATGAAGTGGCTTGCTTCTTATCTTTAAGATTGATGATGTTTAGTACTTTATGTAGATATAACAAGACAATGAAGTTGAATGCATTCCAATCCACATTTGTTGTTGATAAAGCAATTTCATTGGACAACGATTTTTGTAATAATTTGAATAGTGTCATAAAAGATGAAACATCATTTGTTTTGGAAATCTTTGGGTCTACATGTATTCCATCAAAGAAGTTTGTTGTCATGGTGGAAATATGGTCTTTCATGATTGGAAGACTTGCAAATTTGAGGAAGCACCTTTGGATCAACACCTTATTCAACTCATTGATGGAGAGAAGTCAAGTCAAGTGCAAAGGGAAAAATGAAGGGCCGATATTTTTCAAAAGACCTTCAAAGTCCAAGACGGAGGCATCAAGACGCAAGTTCATTGGTTAAGGAAGGAAAGGTGAGGAAGAGTGACATCTTTCATGAATTCATCAATCCATTTGATGTTGCTTTATGTGTACAAAAGTTTCTTGAAGGCAAGGGATTGGCATCATCATGAGAGATCATCAAGATCATGAAGGTAGTACCAGGATCTTGGCATTGTAGGAAATCAAAGTGCCAAAATCCTTCTAACATTCAATCTCCATATACAAGAAGAAGAAAAAGAAGAAGAAGAAGAAGAAGAAGAAGAAGAGGGAGAGAGTTAGGCACCCTCAAGGAGAGAGAAAGTAGTAGCAATGCTTGAATGGGAATGAATTACAAAATGAAATAATGAGAACATTTATAAATACTGCCTTCCAAGATCCTAGACTCTTCCAAACACCTACGTTCTAGAACCTACCTAACTATAAGGGCACCCTCAAAAGTACAAGATAGGGGCACCCTTAACACAATTAGATTTTACTTGACCCAACAAGTTATTACTAGACCAAAATTGGGTCCAACTTAGCTAAA